>JAMKCH010088386.1:0-98210 GCA_023653785.1 Ophioderma brevispina
TGGTCCTTAGATCTAAATTAGATGAATTTATCAAAGTTTGGCTTCTCTTATAGGCACTTTCAATATTCGTTATCCAATGGCTTTTTTTTTGGTCCTTCGCCGTAATTTTTTTTTTAAAATCAGGGCCACCCTCGCGATTTTTTTAGTCCCTACCAGGGCCCGGGCAAACTCTCGGTGGCCTGATTAATGCAATAGATCTTGGCAATGAGGTACATCAGACTCAGAGTAATAAAGAACATGACAAATAAAAACTTCATACAAAAACCCTTTATCTCAACTATTGAAACATTGGTTGATTATGGTCTAGTCAAGACAAGTCCAATTTCAAGGAGACGAATATATGTATTATGTAAAACGAGGCACAAATATGATTGAGAGAGCTGTTGTACCATCTCATTGACCTGTTGAGATTTTCTTTGGGCTACAAGACTTGTATGATGGTACTGATATTTGTTTAAGTTGATAAAATACTTTTTTGTTCAGTGGATTCTTTACAGGAACCTCCTTGTTTGGGCTCTTTTTCTGTTCACCCAGAACTTCGTACTTTGTAGAAAGATTTTCCTAATCATTAGTGGTTTCAACACAATATGGCTAGAGTCTCACCCTACCCTTAATATTATGTTTGTTTGTTTGTACAGTTTACACAGTTCTTTATACAGGATTCGCAAAGTTTCCACTAATGAAAAAGTCTATGATATGGGGGATTCAAAGCATTTTTTAAGGCAAACTTTCCTAGATATTGTAGCTACAGCTCCGACTCTCTACCCTTTGGGCTGCTTACGGCCAATGTTTTTGGTAACTTCATATACGATGAAAGTCCAGCAAAATCGCAAAAGCTTGAGCCTCCTATTTATACCATAGTGGAAGGTTTCAGAGCTCGTCCCAACCTTATGGTACTTTACCCCCACGGCCCTCTGAAAAGCAGTTGAACTTGCTTCATAGGCTTATACATACTTTCAATAAATCATTTTTATGTCTTTTTTTATTTATCTTTTTTCTTTCCTTGCTTCTCTTTTTTCTTGACCACGACCCATGTGGAAAATTCCACCATGTCTCTGGTCCATCCTCCTCTGCCTAGCATTATGTCCAGAATGACTTCATAAACCTTGCGTGTCGCAAAACTCAATTTCCATAGACACACAGTGAAAGTAAAAGGGAAAATTCATTTTTTTCACCAAAGTTAGGACTCCTGAATTTCATGTTGTTTTGGCCTACCTGATGGAAAATGACTATTTTATACACATAGACTGGTAATTCTGAAAGGGAGTCTAACTTTGAACCATGGGTTTAAAACAGGGTTAGTTTTAAAGCATGTAGTTAACCTGTTTTTCCTTCCACATACTCTAAAAATGTGCTGTAACAGGTGAGAAATTCAGGCTAAGCGTTCCATTCTATCCAGGGACTTTTCTCACCTGTACATTTAACTTTCATCACATATTTGAAAGGAAAGGTCCACTGCATGTTAGTACTAACCCTGGTTTAATTCCCAGGTCTAAAGTTAGATTCCCTTTCAGAATACCAGTGCTATAATGTTTTGAGCTGGGTAAAATTGCAAAATATCATTTTCCACACCCTATATCCATGATTTTCATAATGTCCCTAACCATTATGACATCATAAGTTTTGCTTTTTGTGAGAATGAAATTTGATTGAATGATAGTGATGTCATAATGGGACTGTTTTGCACTATTTTGAGTACTGCCAATGGCAAGGAAACTCTAAGCTAATCCTGGGAAAGATTTATTATTGTGCCACCACCCAATGGAATTTGACAGAATAAACTGCATGTTGAAAGATGTGGTGGCAGATACTAAATCTCATCCCCTATCATGTTGGGACCATGGTAAACCACCCGTCTCCTTTTGGGCGTGGTTGTTGCAAAAACTGGCCAGGTAGACAAGGGTTAAGGATATATTTGATATATGGGATGTGTTGATTGCCACTCCAAGATTTAAAAAGTTTGAAAAATTCTGCTCTAGCTAAAAAAATAATACCCTAAGGCCCCTAAAAAAGTTGGTTTTGTTAATTTTCGAGGATTTTGTTGATTTTTTAGGGAAAAAAAAAATGACCTCCAACCGACCAATTTACTTCCAAGGTCCATCTGCCATAACAATGATACAAATAAAAGTATTAGCTGACAGGAGGTATTTGACAGAAACACAATATGGGTATTATATACGCATGCATACCAATTCTGTTCATTGATTGGTTAAAAAGTGGAGACCACATGATCAAATATAAAAACATTACCATTCTGCAGGAAAACAAGACTATTTACGGGACTTCTCAAAAGAACTATTTACGGCTCAAAAATACTATTTACGGCTTCCAAAAAAAAAAGGACTATTACGGCTTCCAAGTTTAGCACAATGTCAGCCCTGATGTGTAGCATGATCACAAAACAAATGTCAACATGGATACACGCGAAAATGAGTGAGTGCGGTACGGCTCCAAATCAGCCAAGATTCCAGGTAGTGTTAAGTGATCAAGAAAGACCATGGAAAGTGTGACAATAATAAGCAGATTAAGAACAGCCTCTCCATGTTTGATGGGGTTTAATAGTCTGTAAGTAGGGTGACGACAACATTGCAATATTGACTGCCGGCATTGGTTATGTTGGTAGGCTAGGCTAAGCTAGGGCTAGCTAGGCTAGGCGAAATCTCAATTTTACCGCATTGTTTTTATAAAAATCTTTTAAACAACAATGGAACAATGAATATATGAATGACGTATATATAAAACAATATATACTGGCCTTTATTCGAGCTCCTGGTTCAAAACTATGGTCCCTCGGTGACTGCAATAGTGCTATTTCGCTTCGCGGCTGCGCCCCTCAGCAAAATAGCACTAGTGGCAGTAACCTCGGGCGTCCATAGTTTTAACAGAGTCTCTCATTATCAGTATATATTTGTATACCATAACATTTAGCAATTTTTCTTAATGTAATTATTTAACTTAAATTACTGAACTCCCTAATTTACTGTGTTAAATATTTTATTGACCGTACAAATAGTGAAGATAATTTGAATGGGTTCTCAAACAACTTTGACAATTTTTCATTAAAACATTACTTAAATATTTCCGTCAATTTTGATGGAAAAAATCCTACCATTCAAAAAATGACGTTTCTAAAAAGGTTCTCAAGCATATTTTTAAAGGAATTCCATTATTGTTGATTACATCATGTTTTAAATCATATTGGCCCCAGATTACATAATTTTGGGGGGGCAAAAAGTCATACCATTGGTGTTCTGGAGGGCGACAAACAGAAAGTACTTATTGTAAATGTCTCCGTCATGTACACCATGTAACAATAGCAATATTTTAAGCCACTTGGAATAACTCAATAAGTTTTTTCAGTTGCCTTTATTGTATTCTGTAAAGGGACAATCATTTTTTTTTTTTTTTTTAAAAAAAAAAATAGGAAAAAAATCATTGTTTGGATGCATAAATAAGAGTAACATTTTCTTATTGTTACCTCCGTCAATATTTTCCAAAATAAAACAATAGCATATTTTTCAAATCTGCGGGGGGAAAAACAGCCAGTCCCGAGATCGATCAACATCGATCAATTTCCATCCATGGCTGGTGGTCAGTTATGTAATTGCAGTGCGAAATTGAATAAGACATGTTTACTTTTTTTTATAATCTGGCGTACCTAAATCAGTCTGTCCAATAATATTCATAAACAACGATAGCACAAAATGGTGCAGTCTATGGGCCACAAAACCTGAAGCGTGTGTGTAGAAATGCAATGTAATGTGCTGTTTGCTTCACGATAGATGATCATGCATGGATACACATATTGTATAGATTATGCGCGTGCACGATGCTGTCGCAGTGGGTACATGCAGGGCGCCAGGGGCTCCCGCGATAGCTTGTTTTAGCATAGCAGTTTGCTTACACATTTTCTGCCATTTGCTATGGTCAATTTTAATATGTGTAACAATTTTCCCCATAACTTTTTGCACTACATATGCCAAAGCAAGAGCTGTGTTTTGCCAAAAAATTGCTAACACTAACACAATAACAACCCTAGCGGCTATCGCCGCATGGCGCTATCCCATTCGATCGTCGTATTACTTACGCCAACGTTTACTAATTATTTGAGGAAGTTGTTGTTTAATGTGACATACTTGGGATGGAGGCCCTGCTAAAGTTATTATCCTTTTGATGGCAGTGGTGCTAATGTTTGTAATATATGTGCATCTATAGCAGATACCAAAATATGGCAGTTTTCACCGTGGCTACTATAAGATAAGGGGGGGGGGGGGGGGGGGTTAAAATGTTCACAAGGGCGAGAGTGCTAATGTATGTATATCCGTTCCTTGACTTTGTCACTTAGCATATTTTTATGTGTGGTTTGTACAGAATTGTTAATATATTACACTTATGATTTTTATTACCATGGTAAAACCTTTCTGCTATTTGTAGTATTACAAAGCCCAAAGTACCAATCTGGAATACTTTGTTCTAATTTTTTAAAAATGTTACACATTTCCCTATTACTACTCCAATGGTAATTCTCAACCTAATATCCGTATCGTGTAAATAATTAAACAGAAAAAGTATATTTTTTTCACCTTAAATATGAAAGTAAGGAGTGGTCCTATGGAAAAGTTCAACTAGTTTGAACATTACAAATTAATAGAAATTATTTTCCCCCTTGTGGTATGTTTTTCGCTCCCATTATTGTGCTTTCTCTCTGGTCCTTTAGGAGTGACTATAAAAGCATGAGTCTAGCAGAATCTATGATGGCGAAACTCAATTCAAATGTACGGGAGGATCAAGTATGAGACAACCGAGAAGATTATTAGAACAAATATTATAGTAAGAACTTGGAGGGGAAAAAAAAAACTGGCAAGCATCGATTCTTAAACAACACCTGTGAAATATAAGCAATTTAATTGGCTGATGCCCGGGTTCCAATTCGACGAGGAACCCCGTTGTACCCGGTGCTATTGGACTTATTTTTTAGGTTGAAGCGCTCACACCATACCGTGTTTTTGCTACGTTTGTGTGCCTGCCAACGTTGTGCCTCGTTGCGTATGAATTATTGGCATTCCAACGTGTTGTTCTAGTTGTTGCCATTTGGGTGCTGAACAGTCCTTCCTTTCTTGTGTGTATTCAAGCGAAGCCAGTAAAGTATCGTGAAAATTGGGGTTAAAGATGACCTTAATGATAAAGCTGTTTAGCATGAGATAAAGAAGTTGATTTTTGGGACCGGTACTCTCTTTGCGAAGAATTGAACTGCTGGCGACACCATTCTTTTTGCGTGGAAGAACTCGGCCTCGGTCTCTTCTATCCACTTAAAATATGGTATCGCCTTGGTTTCAATTGCCGTAAAAAGAGTACCGGTTCCCAAAATCATGGTCTTCTCGTACCCCGGTCCTCTCGCTATCTTTGGCTTACGCTAGGTCGACTGAAAAAAAATACATTAGCACTTGTTTCTCTGCATATTCCCCTAACAACATTCCTCTGTGGGTCCAGTGGTAATCTTCCTGCTAATACTATATGGACACGAGGACTGTGTTTATGTGGATACCCAGAGAAAACGACACTAATGTATTTCAATCCTTATTTTAGAGTTTTAATTAAGAAGCGGCCCATAAATGATAATCCACGTTTTTAGCTCTCACTTCAAAAACGTGTTGAAATATCGGTGTCAAAACTTTACAATGGGGTTTTTTGGGTGAAAGGCCATCTATTAAGATGAAAAAAATTTAATAGACTTAAATCGGGTCATCCCTCTTTTGCTAAAGTGGGCAGTTTTTCCCATATTATCAAGACGCCTGGTCCCGACAACATTCCCGGCAGTAGTCTGGAAGAATCCACCATTCCATGATCACCGTTAGAATTTTTGTTAACAACAACCACATGGGAACCAACCAGCTTGCCTTTTCAACATCATTCATTCGTCATTCCTCTCCAGGGCAAGGCGACCTCCAACACCCCAAAACCTACAGAGGAATCACATGGCACCATGGCCTCTAAGATCTCTACAACCTCCATGCTGCTCAACAAAGAATCAACTTCCTCACATAATCCATTCTAAGACGAACCAGACAAACGGTTTTCGCAAAGGCCGATCAACACTACCCCAGATACATTTGCACTCAGAAGGATCATATAAAGTAGTTGAGAATTGCCAAGTAAAAGCTTCATTGTGTTGAGATTTTTGTCCAAGGTCTTTTGAAGGGTCAACAGAAGGTAATGCTGCATATTCTCGCCAACTACGGTGTCCCCAGAGACTGTCAAGGCAATTGCTCCATCATCAATCATCAATCAGCTTTATTTATTCACTGAACAACAATCAATCAGAGTTGTTTTTTTCACTGATTCCCGTTGAGTGCCAATAATTCATATCTATAACTACATGGTTAAAACCAAGGTCCTGTAAACTTGGCAAGGGTGTAATTGGGTAAATGTCCATGTACATATGGTAAAAAGCCATAAAACAAACCAAAAACGTAAATTGGTTAAAATGGTAAAAGTGAGCTTTAAGAGCCAGTAGGCTTGCCATATTTGTTAAAGTTTAGATTTAAAACATGTTTAGAAAGATGATTCTCTGGAAATTCAGAACCTAATTGTTCCATTCAATTGGCCACCACGGTAAAGAAATTACTGACTAACTCTGGCGTTTTTTATATCAGTTTCCTTGGTTAGGAATGTGAATATTGATTTACTTCTTCGTAAATTATAGTTGTTTATTATTGAAATGGAAAAATATCATTAAGACAGAATGGTGCCAGTTTATTAAAGAAGCTTTTATATGGTAAGATATTGCCGTTAAAAAACTTGCCTATTTGCAAGTGGAAGCCAATTAAGTTCATTACGAACATCAGCACTGGGTGTGGTCCCCATGTTTTGCACCACAAATAATGCGAGCGGCCCTATTTTGAATTGTTTTTGGAGACGATTTGCAATAAGTAGACCGCAATTTCCCAAACTATTTATACCATAATCAGATGGGGTTAGCACAATTGCATTGTAACCTTTTTTAAAATGTTCACAACTCCGGCACTCTCGGTTTACATTTCTTTACCATGTATAACCCTGTTCAGGGCCTTCTTACGTATAGGCTCTATTTTCTTCCAGTTAGATTTTCCATCTATGATGACACCAAGATATTTAAATTTGTTACTTTGGTTAAATAACATTAATTTATATGAGAATTGCCTTTTTTAGGTAAATGAATTATTTACCGTACTAAGTCTTTTTTTGTTTGGAACCTATGATCAATAAATTCAATTTATTAACATTTCAAACTAGTTTCTGGGATTTTAACCAGTTGGGAAGAGAAATCAAGCTCCTTATTTAATAACTTCAATTATGTCATCAAGAGATTTTGATGCATAGTATAAATCTGTATCATCAGCATACATATTAACTTTACAGTGGGAAACAGCATTGGGTAAATCATCTTAATAATAAATTAAGAAACCAAGAGGCCCAGTCTATTGAGGCCTTGTGGGCATACCGCAGCAAGTATTTTTGACATCGGAGGATATACCATCAATACCTGTGAATTGAGTTAACGATTACAAATAGAATTTTAAACCAATTAATTACATATTTTACTACAACCATATAATTTACGTTGTAATTTAAGAGAATTTATGATTTTTACGTGTCGAAGCTTTCTTTGAGATTCTATCATACAAAGACCTATAATTTTACCATCATCAATTGCATTATACCCATTTTTCGTAACATAATTAGGCATGCTGTTGAATCTTATTGACGAAAGCCTGACCTGATTATTAACTAATTAAATTATTATCATGAAGGTTATTTGTAGAATTGGTCAAATATAGCCCTTTCATAAACTTTAGAATAACAGGGGAATTGATATTGGCCTATAATTTGCCTGGATCTGCAGGGCCCTCCTTTCTTAAAAACTGGAATTACCCGGGCCCTTTTCCCAACTTTTTGGAAAGGTGCAACTGATGAAAGAGTGTTACAAAATATGTTACATATGTGTGAATAACTGGTGCAGCTATTTTTAAGAGTTTGGAAGGAATGGTCGTCACATCCTGTAGCCTTATTATTCGGTAATGAAGATAAATATTTAAACACATAATCACCGGATAACATTACAAAATTAAATGTCTGATTTTAGTAACATATCATGAGTACCAATAATTACAAATATCATTGAAGGCGTGTCAATTCAGCGTGCTGGTTTAGGCCTACTTGAACAAAATAAACTTATTGCAATTGGCATATCTTTAGGATATTTACAGTCCATCATCTGTATTCAGTACAGTGATAATTGAATGTTTTTAGTTTATAATGAATAACCTTTCTAAGGTGCTCCAGGTTTTCTTAATGTTTTTTTTAATTTAAAAAAAATGACAACTTTAAGAACTTGTTTTGCCCCTGAGCTTTTTTTTACCTTTTGGCGAATTAAAGCATTACATTTATTTCTGCAGCGACGGAATTTCTTCCAACTGAATATGAATCATTGGCCTGATTTATAGCTGATAATTTTTAAGTTTGTCCCTAGCCCCATAAGTTTTAATAATATTATCAATTTAACCCACGGTGCTACTTTCTCCGAACACGCTGCTTTGTTTTAGAGGCGCATGTTTTATTGATAACAAATCCACACAGTGTTTTTTCTTTCAAATAATTGCACAAAAAACAAAAAAAAAAACGGTGTTACATCCCACAAATTGAATCTCATCCAATTGAATTGAGGTCTAAGTCCTGAATAAATTCCTGCTCATCAAATTTAGCAGTAAGGAAACGAAACATTTTATATTTTTATGATTAATTGCCCTTATTAGTGATCAGATTAGAAATTATATACCTTATTATTATTTTGTTTTTACTCCAGCGTACATAAGTCATAGAAGGCTCACTACTGCCTACATGAATACCACCTGAAATCAGATATTTTTTCTGAGTTAGAACAATAACATAAGGTAATTCAGTGTGTAGCACTATCTGTAATTCTAGTTGGAGTATTGAATTAATTGATTAAGAATGAAAACTTTTACATATATCAATGAAGTTTAAGAGTATAACCGTGGTGGTGTGGAAGATATAGATCACAATGTAATCACCTATCAACATGTAATCTTTATGCTCATTTCAATTGAATGTATATTTCATTCAGGGGTTGAATCGGTTCCAATAGGTTGTCCCTGTGGCCCTGTACCAAAGATACATAAATGGTTTAACATTTGTGAGGAGTGATTTTAACTATAAGGATTTCAAGCCGTCGAGATTAAGTCCTGTTCTAATTTTGAGAACACTTACGATTAATATACAAAGCTACACCACCACGACGAACATCTTCATTGTAAGATGTGTGTGCACTGTTTTCTATCAGTCTATAGAAACAATGCAGTCACTGATATGAATATCATTATCATCAATATTAATACAAGTCATCCAACAGGTTCACAAGCCAATAATCAATATGATTATTATTTAGGAAATGTTCTGAATTTGAATCAAAATTATGTGTTAGACTAACGTACATTCAATTGTGAAATTACACATCCCACTTTTTCTTAAGTCCAATCAAACATGTCTCATCAATTGTAAAGATTAGTATTATTAGAAGGAACAATTTTATTGGTAAGGTTACTTGACAATTAATCAAATCTGTTTTATGGTTTCTTATACAAGATATATTTACACTATAAGCAATAATTTGATAACTAATTTTAGGGTTAACATTAATCTGTTATCATTTGCCACAACTACATGTATTTTGGGTGTGTGCATGATAGGTTTTTTGCTTTGTTTTTTTTGTGATTGTTGTTTGTTTATGTGTCTGTGTTGGGTTGATAGTTATTGTGAAAGATGACTGGAATGAGACTTTTCTTAGATTAACAACAAGTTTAACCCAGACCTCTGTATCTAAGAGCACTTTTATCCAAATAAGGTCCCTTGCGTAGTTTCACCTGTGGTGTGTGAAAGCAAGTTGGGTTACATGGTCAACAAATGACTCCCTTGACTCTGGGTTTAGACACTTTTGTCTATAGACGATGCATTTAGTTGGCTGACACTCTATTTGCCATTATCATCCCAAAATCTTGGTAAGCACACCACTGATGATGATTTGCGCTTTGGAAATTTTGTTGAGGCGCCCTTCTATCATGATCCTTGATTTGCTGTTTTCACAGACATCTTATAGAAACATGGGCATGCTGTTGTCCATGCTTGCCAAAATGACACACTTTGGGTTTTTATGGTTGCTGTCTCTCTACAGCCTTGGATGTCAGCAATTCCTTGATAAACCCATAGAGCTTTGTGCAGACGCGATGGATGGGCCCACAAAGACGGGAGTTCCTAACAACTAATATGGAATCCTCCAAGGAGATAATCTTGCTGTCCCTATCTCTGTGTAGTCGTGGTTGATTAACAATCCTCAGACAGTCTTTGACATCATGAATGACCAGGGCCTCCCTCGACCCGGACGTTCTGGACGTCACCGTGGGTCGGCATCTCGCAGACCTTGACTGCGCGGATGATCTAGTAGCCTCTTACACTGAATCTGGTGATAATGTGGTGGCACAAGATCTACGTATACGTCACTTTTAGAATAGTCTGCAAAAGTCGGTCCCTACATCTAAAGGCCAGAGACTGAATTGGCTGTGATGTCGGGAGGAGATGATCAATCAACCTATCTGCACGGCGATGGGTAAGCAACTCAAAGAGGTCGGGGACTTCAAGTATCCTGGGTCATATGTTGCCGACAGCGGGAAAGATTTCCTGTCACTCAAAGGACAAGGCTTGGAATGCCTGCAATAACTACACCACTTATGGGCCTTCTGGTATCTCCAATTCACCAAGCCTGAAATTCTTCAGAGCCTGTGTAGAGAGTATCCTTTTTATATGGGATCTAAGACCTGGACCATGAAGAAAAGCACAGGATGGCCTGCATGTGGCCTGCGCCGGTCTTCTTATGCGGTGCAAAACGTGTCCTGCGTGGGCATCAGAACCAGAGCACGTGATGTGTGGTGAGATGCCCTCCGATTTTCATCTTCTTTGCCAATGCCATGCACGATTTTGCGGTCGTGGGCTGTCGTCGTGCGATTGACCAAGTAGTCCCTCGGACGTCACATGTTGGAGGTTGCCATGCCGAAGCGGGGTCTCGCCCCTTTAACTACATTGATGTGATTGCTCGAGACCCCAGCACAGCAGGATCCATTTGACATCCCCAACCTAATGACAAACATGGACATTTGTCGCTACATGGTGAACAGCATCTCGGCTGTGGCCGTTAGATAGATAGATAGAAGATTTTCTGAAGATTCTTGTGTTTGTTTTGTTTGTTACATTTTCTAAATGCAAAACAGTGGTTAGATTCAATATGTAAATAACAGTGTAATATAGCCCCAATTAAGTAACAACATATGCATTTATGCCTTTTTAATATGATTTTATTTTAAATGCTGAAATGACCATACATGGCAACAGAAGTAGATATGTCAAGTAAACACCAAAAGGTGTATTTCAACAAGTACAATAGCTTCATTTACATTTCCAGTTTGTTATCTTTTAGGATTTAGCCAGTTTTGCATCCAAGTTCTTAGAAGACTACATATATTTAACAGAGTTTTTGAGACCGATGTAACTGAAGCAAAATGGCAAAAAAAAACTTGCAAACTTTTGATCACAACCACATATCTATGCAGGGGTGTTTATTCTTCCGTTATTCGCCCCTGAGGTGGGGGAATAGGTTTTGTCTCTATGGTCATTTGGGGAAGAATTTGATGCTTAGGTGATTAGAACCAATGTTAAATTTTGGGGAAGAATTGGGACACAATGAGGCAAGGAGGGGGAACAATTCTGATCTTTTGGAAAAATAGACACCCCTGTATCTATGTTACATATTTCAGATAGTAAGAGTACAGTAGGGTGTGTAAGAGTTCTTGCATCATTCACTAAAAAGACAGTAGTATCATAACTTCAAAGAGTCTTAAATTTTGATTAGCACATTTGCCCAAGACACACAGGTTTTCTAGTGCTCCTGTGCTGTTAACTACTGGGCATTTTAAAACAAGCTGTAATTAATGTAGAATAAGGGACTATAACTATACTCGATTCATCTGATATGTGACCCCGTACCATTGCGGAGGTGAAAAATTCAATGAGGCGCAGGGACGTCTGTTAATCATGTTATTGTGAGGAATGTTAAGGCCTGAAATACACTATTGTGCATTTCCATACATGAATGAAATTGTATTTAGTGGCAGGTGAGTGAGTTATTATGACCGGAGTGTCCTCCAAGATAATCCGGTGTGGCACGTGCATTTGAATTCTTTCATTTTCCCTCTCCGACTTAAAGGGGCATTTCATGATCCACAGCCTCGTCCCCCGACTTACCTAAAAGATGTTGAGATTTTTATATCATCTGAACCGTTAGCCTTAGTAATCCACGTGTGCCCAATCTTACGTGCAAAATTCGGTCGCATCTGTAAGAAATTCGCAATTGTGTATTTTCTGTCCGTAAACGGACAGAAATTATAGCACAGCCCGCAGCACAGTAGCCTATGGGACCGTGGGAATGAGCAATTGCTCATAACACAAAACCGCAAGATCGGGATCGGCTCAAATTTTGGGAATAAGCTTTTCTCAAGGATATCTAGTAATCAATGAATAAAACAGAAGGTGCTGAAATCACGAAATACACCTTTAATTGAATAGGTCCAAAACTCCAGGGGGCAAACGTATCAACGCGAATCGACTATAGGCTAAGATGTTTTGAGCTATTGTCACCATTCTCTGCCAGAGATGTACTCTGGACTATGTTTGCAAACGCTGGACTGGATTTGCAAAAGTACATTTATCTTGATACAGCACATGTGGGGAGAAGAATGATATGTAACTAATCAATGTTAATCCATTGGTACATTTGGCAAAGACATTTCTGCAGGTTGTAAGTTTGCCGGTGCAGGTGAACCCATCTGTGTCTCCATGTTTTGCTGTGGATGTACCCTGGAATGTGTTTGTGAAAGTATTAATGCTTGAGTTCTAGTTACACTGTGCTCAGATTCATTCTGCTTGCGACGCTTACTAATGATGACTGCGATGGTGTAAAGATAAGGGTTTAGAGCAGAATTAATAGGCAAAATGACTGTAACTGACCATGCAAATACAGATGGGGGTAATGTGAGTACCCTGGCCTGTACTAAAATGCCAAGAATGATGATTGGAAACCAGCAAAAGAAGTCAGTTGCCACAATGGCGGCCACCTTAATAGTCAGTTTGATCTGCTCTTTCATTTCTTTGTTAAGGCGAGCACGCTTTGAAGACTTGTACACACTTATTATTATCTCTATGTAGCAGGCAAGGATGACTAAATAACATGCACAGTTCAGACCCAAGAACAGTGCTGTTGAAAAGTACATTCCAGAATTGAAACCTTGTGATCGAGATTTTGTGGTAGTTTTGGTGTGACAGAATGGCGTATTTGCAGGACAGATCTCAGTTTGGAATATATCTATTGTATATGTTTCAATCAAGGCCAGTGGAAGGCCAATACATACATGAGAATTGTCATAAAAATCGGCATTCTTCCCAGCTAAGAAAGAGGGAATGAAGCCAAATGCTGCTGACAAAATCCAAATGACCACAATGGCAACTTTGCTTGCTTTTTGTTTTGATTTCCTCATAGTGTAAGGGTACTTGATGTCCAACAATCTGTCAACACTGATCATTGTCACAAAGAAGACTGAAGCTTCGCTGGACAGTATTGCAAGCGTTCCTACAATTCGACAGGTCACGCTAGATCGCCATGTTTCGGATTGCATTGGAAAGTGCTCTCCATAGTAAATATCAGCACATGCAATGATTAGCATATATAAACCCATGAGTAAATCAGACATTGCTAGATTGCTTAGTAACAAGGACTGGACTTTGTTTTGAAAGTACTTTGTTCTCCAAACCATAACAAAGAGGTTTCCGCCAATGGCATTTAAACCAATGAGCCACATAAAGGCCACTAATACGCGATCTGATAATAACCTATCACATGTTAGATACGGTGATCTGGCTTTGGCTGCTGTACAATTAACATTATCTGGCACATAACACAAACAAATTTCAGGTTGACTTACATAAAATTCCACAGTATTAGGAATGCCTAAAAAGGAATCATTGTTAACCATTTTCAATGAATTGTCATTCAATCTAAAGTAGTGCAAGTTAGTCAAATTGTTTATAGTAGGAATTTCCATTAAATTGTTATCTGATAAATCTAAAAATTCAAGCATAACTGTGCCCTTAAATAAATTTTCATCCAACTTCCTTATGTGATTTTCTCCCAGCAATAGTGTTTTCAGGCCTCCCAAATTATGCAGTAGATTTGGTTCAATTGTAACAAAATCATTGACTTTTAAATCCAAGTAAATCAAGCTGTTTAAATCTTCAAACAGGTGAGCATCCAATGTAACCAATTGGTTGTAGTCTAAATGCAGATATTCCAATTTATGCAAATCTTTAAACAAACCTGCACCAAGTGTAAGCAATTCATTATTATCCATATCAATGTATGTTAAATTGTGTAGATCTTGAAATAAACCCCCTTCCAGATATGACAGTTTGTTAAATTGCAAATCTAGTTGTTTTAAATTGTACAGACCATGAAACAAACCAACAGGTACTGTAACCATCTCATTGTAATCGATATTCAGATATACCAAATTGGGTGAACCTTGAAATAAATGAACATCTAAAGTAACCAGCTTATTGTAAGCTAAATCTATATAGTTTAATTTATTTAAATTTTGAATACACCCGCATGTAGTGTAACCAACTTGTTATATGTAATATTTAATATGCGTATGTTGTCTACACTACGGAAGGCATTTGGCTGAATGCTTACAATAGAGTTAAAAGACAAATCTAAGGCATTCATATCAGGTGGATATATTATTGCAACTGATCGACTCTGTTGGGAATATCTTTTGTCTGAACACTGAAAAATTACATCTCTTTCTCCAAGTGTAGAACGACAAACCTGTGGAAAGTCTAAACTACATAGTTTGGGAACTTCTGCAAATGAATCATCCCAGAAAATATAATCATTGCGAGTGGCACATGTTATGGTATGATTATATCCGTTTATGTTAGAGCAATCTGATGTCTGACTTACTTGTGAGTCTATATTATTGTCTTTGCTGCCTCCTGGGCAATCATATGAAGATTGGTCAGTAGTAGTAGTTTCTCTGATGAAAAGAATAGCATCACCATGTAGAGTTAATCGAAGTTTTGAGCGCCAAAAAGCAGTGTTGCATGTTCTGTTGTTTCCTTTAATGACAAGGTATCTGTTGTGGCAACGGTTCAAATCCTCTAATCTTTCAATGTAAATGACAAACTTTTCTGAAACGTTTCCAACAAAAATTTGAAAGCTAGTTGGTGTCTGTGAACTTGTAGCCACTTGGAAATGACATAAATGACTTCCACTTCCTTGAATGGATGCTGTTCCTCCTTCAGTATTACCAGCAATACAAGTATGTGAGGTAAAATTACTTTCATTCAAAAGTGGAATAATTTGTATCTCTGCAAACACACTGTTATCCAGAGTACTGCGAATGAGAAAACATGCCAAGAAAATAGTAAGAATAAATTTCAGAGTGAAGCCACATCGGTTACAGCAAACTGCCATCTTGTAATAAGCTTGGAACGTAGAACATAAATCTAAGTGGTTCAGAGTAGTTGCTTAGCCTCAATGAATTGCTCGTAACCAGTTCTTGCTCAGTTCCTGCTATAAGAGAATGTTTCTGCTGTGCTGACTTAATGCATAATGACAGGTAGCAATTGTGAATTGTAACCACTGTGTGTTGTATCAATATGTACAACGTCAGCCATCTAGTCAAATTAAAGTGATGTGTGTAGGTGGTTAAGTGTGTACCAAGTTTGTGGCATGCTTTGGTACAGTGATTGACAGATCTAGAACTGGATAGGAGTTTGAATAATTATCCCCTTGCTACTATGATTATATGATAACCATACAGTACAATTACAAAATGCTTTCTCATATTTGAAAAGACATCCATTCTCCTAATACTATATCTGTGCTAATGACAGCAAAATAATTTGCTTATCAAAATTATTAATGAGATATGAATTAGACTTGTAGATTGTTACATGAAAGAGATTCCAGCTTTAGAATTCATTGAAGCTTGCATTAATTTCCTTACTATAAAATGACCTTTAGTATCTATCGTTCTTGTCTTTTCATGACTGTTTGACAACTTAAATATAAATTGATTGCTTCTATACTACTATTAGATTTTAATTAATTATCCATTTTTGGCCTTTTAGTCTTAGATACTAGTTGTCACATGTGGTTAGGTTTTAGTAATTTGAATGCATCCTTGCAGAAAGTGCAAGCATATTGTTGGATTTTGATGAATTAGTTTTGAATGCATCCTTGGTTGCTTATTTTAAGATAACTAAGAGCTAAGGCATAAACAAAAATTGTTTGGCATTACCTGATCAACCCTAAAAAAACACAAAATAAAAAAAATATTCTGCTGACCGACCCATTATTTTCATCCACAATTAAAAAATATTTTTTACCAACACAGACAAAAAAATAACAAAGACAACAAAGCAACTACAACAAGTAAAATAAGATCTTTGCTATGTCATTAAAAAAAGCTTTTAAGTGACAGGAGGAGATTTTTGTGTCGCCTGCCCTAAGGCAGGAAGACACATAGGGATCACTTTGTCCACTGTTGTTGTTGTTGTCTGTTGTTGATGATGTCTGTTGTTGATGTCTGTTGTGAAAAAGGGTTAACATTTGCATGTAATATCCACATACTTTGATGGATTTAAAACCAAACTTGGGTCACAGGTGCAACATGGCATCCCCCACTTGTTGATGAGGTCAAAGGTCACATGCCAAGGTCAAAGGTCATGTGAGGTCAAGTTGTATAACAATAGGCTGAAAATGTAAAATTGACCTCAAAAAAAAAAAAAAAAAAAAAATTTGCTTATCAAAATTATTAATGAGATATGAATTAGACTTGTAGATTGTTACATGAAAGAGATTCCAGCTTTAGAATTCATTGAAGCTTGCATTAATTTCCTTACTATAAAATGACCTTTAGTATATATCGTTCTTGTCTTTTCATGACTGTTTGACAACTTAAATATAAATTGATTGCTTCTATACTACTATCAGATTTTAATTAATTATCCATTTGGCCTTTTAGTCTTAGATACTAGTTGTCACATATGGTTAGGTTTTAGTAATTTGAATGCATCCTTGCAGAAAGTGCAAGCATATTGTTGGATTTTGATGAATTAGTTTTGAATGCATCCTTGGTTGCTTATTTTAAGATAACTAAGAGCTAAGGCATAAACAAAAATTGTTTGGCATTACCTGATCAACCCTAAAAAAACACAAAATAAAAAAAATATTCTGCTGACCGACCCATTATTTTCATCCACAATTAAAAAATATTTTTTACCAACACAGACCAAAAAAATAACAAAACAAGACAACAAAGCAACTACAACAAGTAAAATAAGATCTTTGCTATGTCATTAAAAAAAGCTTTTAAGTGACAGGAGGAGATTTTTTTAGGATACAAATTTCTCTCAAATTTCACTGGATCGGTTGTAGACCACCTACCAAGAACGTTTTGAAGGTTTATTGGACATACAGGTGCAAAATGAAACTGCAAACCTTGTTGAACTCGCCTGCTATCGTAATCGTTCCCCATAGAAACCGTGCTTTGACTTTCTGTCATGCACGACAGAAACTACTAAATCATCATCTTATTACATAAAGACGGCGTATTTGGCTTATTCACTTCAGGTGTGATCTAATACTTTGGTAAGCATTCCAAATATGTAAAAAACCGGGGTTTGAGAAAAATTGGGGGTGCTTCTTCCTGGAAATCTCCTCATGTCTCTTTAAATAGTAGCATCTTGTATTCATTTTAGAGTAAAACATTGAGAAGATCTAAAAAAAAAAATTTAAACAAATTCTGACCGACCAACCCTGATATTTTTTCTCTGTTACGCCAAACAAACATTTTTTTATGCCTAATGTAAAAAACGTTCCAACATGAGGCAGGATTGCAGTGCAGCTAATAGATGCTTTGATGGTTGCCGATATCCAAAATGAGTAGCTAAGTCCAGCTTGTCGTCAGCTGATAACAGCTGATAACTTGTATACATTGTAAACATAAACGATGACTTCCTTTCCGCCGGTCACCATCAAAGAAATGTAAGTTTTCAGCAAAGTTAGAAATTTGCAGAAAGGTGCGGCTGGATTCTTGCCGAAATTCTAACCCTGCTCAGGTATTTACATTATCTTCTGAACCGTATGTTTTTAAAAAAAAAAAAAAAAAAAAATGGGATCTCTCATTTGTTGATGAGGTTGAAGGTCACATATCAAGGTCAAAGGTCATGTTAGGCCTATCATTCACTAACCGCGACGGCAGGCGACACAAGCGGTCCGAGGACCGATGTATTTTTTAGGATACAAATTTCTCTCAAATTTCACTGGATCGGTTGTAGACCACCTACCAAGAACGTTTTGAAGGTTTATTGGACATACAGGTGCAAAAGGAAACTGCAAACCTTGTTTTGAACTCGCCTGCTATCGTAGTCCCCATAGAAACCGTGCTTTGACTTTCTGTCATGCACGACAGAAACTACTAAATCATCATCTTATTACATAAAGACGGCGTATTTGGCTTATTCACTTCAGGTGTGATCTAATACTTTGGTATGCATTCCAAATATGTAAAAAACCGGGGTTTGAGAAAAATTGGGGGTGCTTCTTCCTGGAAATCTCCTCATGTCTCTTTAAATAGTAGCATCTTGTATTCATTTTAGAGTAAACCATTGAGAAGATCTAAAAAAAAAATTAAAAAAATTCTGACCGACCAACCCTGATATTTTTTCTCTGTTACGCCAAACATTTTTTTATGCCTAATGTAAAAAACGTTCCAACATGAGGCAGGATTGCAGTGCAGCTAATAGATGCTTTGATGGTTGCCGATATCCAAAATGAGTAGCTAAGTCCAGCTTGTCGTCAGCTGATAACAGCTGATAACTTGTATACATTGTAAACATAAACGATGACTTCCTTTCCGCTGGTCACCATCAAAGAAATGTAAGTTTTCAGCAAAGTTAGAAATTTGCAGAAAGGTGCGGCTGGATTCTTGCCGAAATTCTAACCCTGCTCAGGTATTTACATTATCTTCTGAACCGTATGTTTTTAGCTTACTTGAGACTGCTACAAGTTACCGGAATAAAATGGGGGTAGATCAAAGCATCTATTGCACATTTGTTTTTGTTTTTTATTTTTTTATCTTATAATGAAAATATTAAAGGTCCATGGTCAGATTGTTAATAGCCTCATCCCCAGGGACCCCAGATTTTACCGGAAGTGGTCATTTACCGGAATTTTGGTATCGGAGGAAAGCTACTATTTTTCTCATTTACCCTGTGAAATCTTAGGGCTAAAGGATGTTTGGTTTGGATGTTATGAGCCAAAAATATGCCCCATTTTGGTTGACCATTATTAATTTTCAAAGTACTCTATGAAATCACGTTTTTAGCTCACTTAAAAACAGGTTAAAGTATTGGCGCGAAACTTTACAGATGGGGTTTGGGGGTGAAGGTCATTCTATCAAGATGAACAATTTATTGACTTAAATTGGGTCATCCCCCTTTAATTTTGAACCCCTTTTTTTATTACTTTGATATTTTTGGAAATCAATTTATTTTGAGAATGAGGAGGTCATTTTTTTTCACACAGGAGGTAAGCACTGTATAATGGCGCCATTCTTGATACAAATTGGAATCGGTTGTAGATTTTAGTTGTAAGTGCAATAGCTGCCATTTGTCAGAAATTCCCATCACATACTCTTATGCCATTTCTTTGGTCAGTGGTTCTTGAACTGATTCTTCAAGCGACTGTGTCACCTGAAGAACCATTTCAAGAGCCACTGACTCAAGGAAAGATAAATTGAGAGTTATCATCCTCATACATGCAGCACACAGATGTATCACACATGGCAGCACACAGATTATCACATGGCAGCTGTTGCACTTGTGACCTTCTTGCACACACAACAATTTGGAAAGGGTTCTTATTGAATTCAATCTAATAATTCCATCAAGAAAGCTACTTAGTGTCGGCCTTGATGCACAACACCAACCGTATGCTTACTTGATTTGTGAATCAAATTTTTTGACTTTCTCATTCTCAAAATTAATTTATACCCAATTTAAAAAAAAAATGCTATCATGAAAATGTGATTAGAAGAACCGAAGCCCTGCCTTATTCTGGATTGTGCTTTTATATCGGCACAATTCCTATTTCTGTTGGTAACCAAGTAGTGGTTGCAATGGTTGTTTCCATCTATTGCAAGAGTTGCTTCTTTAATCAAAATACAGTTCAGGATGAAAGATAATGAAAAAATGAAATTTCCAGAAAAACACAAAACAGAAAAAGTAGGTTATGGATAATTCAATTCTTTGAAAAGGTTATTCATAATTAAATTCTTTACCATTCTGTATAAAAAGGACAATGCCCATGAATAGGGTAAAACAAATTCAACTAGAATTTCGCGGTTCTCGGCTTTCGCGCTCGCTATATTCAAAGAATATAAGCTGTGGGCCGCTCCATGACCTTTGACCTCGGCACATGACCTTTGACCTCATCAACATATGAGGGATCCCATGGTGCACCTATGACACAAGTTTGGTTCCAATTGAACTTCAACTTTTCAATTGAGGTCAATTTTACATTTTTAGCCTATTTTTCAACTTGACTTCACATGACCTTTGACCTCGGCACATGACCTCTGACCTCGGCACATGACCTTTGACCTCATAAACATATGAGGGATCCCATGGTGCACCTATGACAGAAGTTTGGTTCCAATTGAACTTCAACTTTTCAATTGAGGTCAATTTTTTAAAAAACTTAACATTTTAGTGACACACACACGCACAACGGATTGCTAAGTGGTCCTCCAGCTATACCTGGCGGCCCACAATAAAATAAAATATAAACTGAAGTGGTTTAAAATGCCACTATGCCAAAACGACTGTAAGTCACAGGGTTTTGCAACACTTAACAGATTTGGGGCCCACTAATGCACCATAAACAACTCATGCAAGCATGCAAGGATGCATGCTTCCCAGGGAGCATGCAGGGATGCAATTCATACAGGGACAACAATTTTTAGTGAATGTCAAAAATTTTCAGGGGGTATAACTGTTATTAATACATTGTGGGGGATGTTTTAATCTTTTCTAAATAGCATTTATCTAATATAAAAATAAAAAATTATAGTGAGTTTTGTGACACTTTTTTAATCATTGTGGAAGTCATCCCTTATTTTTCTTCCACTTTTGAAAATGTTCTGGGAACTGTGCTCCCAAGTTATGCCTTTTCTATTCCCTGCTTAAGGCCACTGTGAGACCCTATTTTATTGCTAAAGAGACACTCTTATGATTTAAAAGGCCAACATGAGAATTTAGGTATTTTGTTTAGAGACACATTCTTGGGTTTTAGCTGTGAAAAATGCACCATCTATTATAGCTCGTAACATTCAATGAAAAAAAAATAGGGAATTTCCAAAAAACAAAGAAAAACATTTAAAAAATCATACCTTCTTGAAACTCCAAAAATATATAGAGAAAGTTCACTCCTTAAGACTCAGTCACACAGCCGATATTTTGCTAGAAACCCTCTTCCAGACTGCTCAAGACTGGTGCCGATTGGCCATTTTCCAAAAATTGTGAGCAGTTTTTCTTTTTTATGTTTAATTTTGGCAAGGTCTGGGACTGTCCTGTACAGTCTTCTGCAGTCTTACCAATTATTTGTTGGAAAACCACTTCTAGACTGCTTAAGTCTGATGCCGATTGGCGATTTTTAAAAAATTGTAATTTGTCTTTTTTCATGTGTAGTTTTGGCAAGGTCTGGGTCTGTCCTGTACAGTCTTCTGCAGTCTTGCGTGGTCAGGAGTATGTGACGAATTTGAAAAATCCACGATTTTTTCTCACAGCCTAAAAAAATTGTGGATTTTTGTGGGCTGCCAGCTATAGCTGGCAGGACCACTTAGCAATCTGTTGTGCGTATGTGTGTGTTTATGTGTGGATGTATGCGTGGATGTGTGTGTCACTAAATTGTTAATTTTTTTTTAATCGACCTCAATTGAAAAGTTGAAGTTCAATTGGAACCAAACCTCTGTCATAGGTGCACCATGGGATCCCCTATGTTAATGAGGTCAAAGGTCATGTGCAGAGGTCAAAGGTCATGTGAGGTCAACTTCAAAAATAGGATAAAAATGTAAAATTGACCTCAATGGAAAACTTGAAGTTCAATTGGAACCAAACTTGTGTTATAGGTGCACCATGGTATCCCTCATATGTTGATGAGGTCAAAGGTCATGTGCCGAGGTCAAAGATCATGGAGCGGCCCACAGCTATATTCTTTGAATATATTGAGCGCGAAAGCCAAGAACCGCAAAATTCTAGTTGAATCTGGAAGGTCGGCATGAACACATGAGCGGTTTGGAAGTGGTAGCTGATGAGTTGGCATGCATTATAAGTGATTGTGTGCAGTTGGAAAGTGGTCAGCAATGACTCTGCTCCAAGCTGGAGAGAAGATGCAAGCCAACTAGCCATGTTAAACCCGCGATTACACTCGGTGATCGCAGAAAATAAGTCTCTGACTTGCAAATCGTGACAGTATACATGTCACAATTTTTCCTGTCGTGTTAAGGTCTGTGACTGATCGCGGACGGAACAAGTGGCATCGCCGATTAAACGTGCTTGATCTTGTTGATTTGATGATGTTGCCTACTGGTGCGAAAATTGTAGAATGATAAAAATGTAAATTTTGCAAGTTTGTACGAGTCTATAGCCGATTTTGAAAGAAACGTGGTCTTGTATAGTTGGGAAGAGATTGGGTCGGGAGCTGTCTTCTTTGTGACTGTACCTTTACTTTGGTCAAGTTTGACACACAATGCCAGAGTAGGTCACATAGTTTCTAGTACCCTTAATAAATTGCTAATAATCACCCATTGTCCAGTTTCAAGAGTGGAAAACCTTGTTGTCCAAATGAAATCTTTGCGAATGCATGCATGCAATTCCTGTCAATGCATATTAAACCATTACAACCTATTAAAATAAAAACTCTTGACAAGTGACCATTTGTCAATATAGTTTTGGTAAGACTTCCAATATGTCAAGCACTAAATCAATTTGCAGATAGAATTGTCAATGTTGAATTTATTTCTCCATTGATTTGTCATGACACTCCTTGGTTTATTAGCTTTTATTATATAATCAAATAATGAGTTCAGTCCTGTGGAGCAGCTATTCTAGTATTGTAAATTGCAATTAGGATTAATTGGCAAGGTGCTTGGGACATCATTAAAATCGAATTGTGACCAGCTCTCGCATGTCGATTTTAGTGACATTATGAGAAAAATGTTGAATTTGGGATTATTTTTTTTTTGGGGGGGAAGGGCCTCTCTATTACCTGACCTTTCAAAAAGTGTAAAAATGTTGAGTTAAGTTGGTTATTTAACTCTCTCCCTGCGGATGTCGAGTGCACTCGACACACGCATAATTTTGGTCAATTTTGGATTTTTTGGGTTAAAAACATTTCAAAATTATTTATTTTCGTGAGCATATTCAAACTCAGCCTAAAATGCATTGAAATGAGTCCAAACAAGCCCTAGTCTTTGTTTTTTGGGTGTTTTTTTTAGATGGTTTCCCAAATGACCTGCAAATATTTGGCAAACTGTCTCAAATGTATCTGACTTATGTGTTATAACTTATACACAGTTGCCCAGCACAGAGAGAGTTAGTTGAACATTTGGGAGGGCGCTAATAGGATCTTTCCGAATTCCACTTTACCTAGTTTCAACGTGTGGGTGTCAAACGGTGCCATACACCATGCACACGCATGTATGTGTTTCCTCTCTTTCCTTCTTTTTCATATAAATTTGGAATTTTATTTTTGCTTGTGTAAATGTGTGTTGTTGCTATTTGTGTGTGTGTGTGTGTGTGTGTGTGTGTGTGTGTGTGGTGTGCTTATGTTTTTGATGTTTTTACAGAAATTAATCCATATATTTCTTACTGACATAGTGGGTTAGTGCCAAAAGTAAAAAAAAAAATTAAAAAAACCAAAAAACTCATTTTAGTTGTTTTTAGTTCATTTGGCAAAAGAAAAAAAAAAAAAAAATATTTCACTAGTTGGACTGATCTTTGTAGGTCAGCTGAGAGGGCAATTTGGGGCTAAAAACACCTAAAACTTTTGTTTACCCATACACAGCCCGATAAATATCTGGCTTTGCTGCTTTCAAAACATTTCAAAATTATTTATTTTCAAGAGCATATTCAAATTCAGCCTAAAATGCATTGAAATGAGTCCAAACAAGCCCTAGTCTTTGTTTTTTGGGTGTTTTTTTTAGATGGTTTCCCAAATGACCTGCAAATATTTGGCAAACTGTCTCAAATGTCTCCGACTTATGTGTTTTAACTTATACACAGTTGCCCAGCACAGAGAGAGTTAACCAATACTTTGCTCTTGCAATTGTAATAATCCCATTCACTTAAAGGTGCTTGTTCTGATTTATGTCTATTGTGTTCTCTACTTGATATGAGAGCCTGGCACTTGCACATATGCCCCATCAAGTACCGTGGGAAACAAACTTGTGGTTTGATAGTAGAAGCAGTAATGCATATTTCAAAGTCCTATTTAATACTGTGCTAATATTGATGGTCACCATTAAAACTGTGGTTTTTTGTTTATATCTTGGGAATGAAATGGATTTGAGGGCTCAAATTTCCAGGGGGGGGGGGGTAGGACACAATCTGCTCGATTTGGGCATTGGGATTTCCAAACGGTAATTTGGGGAACTGCTACGTGCATTTACTATGGCAGTCTCGGTCCCAGTTACATTAAAAAATCATCTCTTAAACCTTGTTCAAAAGATCTTAGTAATATCATGATAAATTAAGAAAAAAATATTGACTTCAAAATCCGTCGGGGTTAGTGGATTAACCCCGCTGCAAAATAGTGTAATTTCCAATAACGGTCATTTAGATTTAAATATTCGTGACCAGGCCTAGTCTTGTCAAAGTCTGTGTGTCACCGTTCGATATGCGTCAGAGCGCCCTCCTTGAAACAGACTAGCACCAGGGAGTTGATGCCGTTTTGGAATTTGCTGTTGCTGTTAGGTTGGCATGTCCTACCCCCTGAATTTAAGGACGACACTGAGAAAAATACGGCCTTTCATCTTGATATCAAAATCATTACTACTTCCAGCTAAATCAGGGGGGCAGTGCCCAAAAGCATGATCGGAACCACACACCCTTAAAGGAATTTGCAGCAATAATGCAAGAGAATCGGAAAATATGGAAAGGCATTTCTTAACTTTATAAATCAGGGATAAGTGTGTACAATTCCATATAACTGCTTTAATTAGGAAAAACCCACAAATAGTGAAAAATTAAGTATTTGGGGAAATTTGTCATCCGTCTCCCACAAATAGACATACAGCAAAATCTACACTAAACAGTGATTGTGGTTTACACCAGTCGAGAATAACATAAGATCACACAGTGCTGTGTTTGAGGTCAAATGTACAGGTCATGGTACACAATATCCTGCGTAAAATTGGGATATTCACATGGAAAGGCTTTTGTTCTCAATCGGAATATTTATTACGACACATATAGAAAATCACACTCAGTGGTGGGGAATTTTTTACCCTTGGGGTCAAAATTTAGAAGTACTTTTTATTTGTATTTCACTAAAAGTACTAACAAGTGATCAAATTTTGAATTTATTACTGTTTTGGATGCTTAATCTATTTGCAAAATCTGGTAATTTTGGAAATATTGTGGCATATTAGGTAAATTGAGCAAAAAATCAATTTTTTGTGAAAATCCATTTTGCCAAAATTGTAACATTAATTCCAGGCAACAGAGATACTATGTAATTCAAAGTTTATGTAGTTCAAAATTTACACTGCTTTGGGACTAGTTCCTGGTTGAATTCATAAATATTTGGAAGGGAAGAGCAAATTTTGACGGAAAATATCATATCAAACTCACATTTTAATTTTTAAATATGTTTTCCTGAGCCATCCCCATCATGACTCCCTGTATAAATCTCTTCAATGATGGTTACGTCCTGACCCAAATTGCAGAAAAATCTGTAAATTCTTAACAAAGTTGAATTTTACTTACACTTGCAGTCGTTTAGGAAGTGACAGTTTTAACATTGTTAACATGTTCGGAGTGACAAAGATGTTACCAGGCTTTTGTTCTTGATAATAATCGAGAAACTGACTCTCTAATTGTGAATTGAAAAAACATATTCATTATAATTATAAGGAGATACAAATCGAAACCCTTCGCAAGGTGTCACAACAAACAAATCCTAAGGTGAAATATACTGTATAATTATGTATTATCTATGTTGCAGGGAAACTAACAGTTGTTGTAAAAAAATAAATCCATGGGAGAATCCTTGGGCACAGTTCTTCAAATGTTACTTCCTAAAACAAATTACACTTTTTTAAGAAAGATTTTCATGTAAAAATTCTTAGACTTGCAATACACAGTCGTTTTGGAGGTGACAAAGATGTTCACAACATTGTTTTCAGCCCCTGTGTTGATTAATAACACAGCTGGTTATAATTGTGCATTTTAAACAGCTAGTCATTCTAGTTTACAAGAGGAATTCCTTAGGTTGACCAAAGAAGAGCATGCAGGACAATTTATTACACAGAGGTTGCAGGCCAACAGTGTACTTGAACATGCTGTAATATAAGAAAAAAAATCAATTGGTGTGCTCACTTATCGAGCATTGGTTTAACTAAAAACAAAACATTGGCATAAAAAAAATCAAACCATTTGTGTGGATGCTATTACATGGTCATGATTTGTGAAAAAAATTTCATTTGGAGGGCCCTGATTGTGAAAAAAATATCATTTTGGGAGCAATATTTTGTTACACAAATGAGAAAGGTTTATTATTCTCATCCGCCAAGAACTTAGAACTAATTTGTCCAGTTTACAGTGTCTTTTTCCATTTCAAAACTCATTTTAATTAATGTTTTCAATTTCTGAGTCCAGTTTTGTTGGAGTTTTATTTACATTCATAGCATGATTACCATTCATAGCAAGTTTTGTTTTCTTAAAGAGTGATGTGTTGCTACAGTGTTAACAAAATAAAATAAAAAAAGATGCTGCAGGGTAATTCCATGCCAAACTGGGAAGTTCCCATATTTGATTTTGCTTTTCATTTTGCCCATGCATCTAGCCTTCTGATTTCCAAGGTCAACAAATCACAAAAAATATCATGTTCTATTCTTTAGCAGCTGTCGAAGTTTTATGGACTGAGCAAAATTCAGTTCTTTTGGGTTGGGGAAAAAAAAAATATCAAAACATTAATGCCATTCTATGAGCACTGCTGAAATTCTAACATCCCAGCGCATACCTGCTTCATTTGTTGATAGTGGCCACTCCCCTTGATTGAGTTTTATCAAAGGACTTGACAAGGAAGCAAGCTAACGTTAAGGCCTCTTAGTTTTCATCCGAGAGGGTCGTTTATAACCGCGTCCTCTCATCAATAATCAACATGTGATAGTACACACAAGAATAATTATTAAATTGATAATGAGGCAAAAATTGTATTTGAGTATTGTATGAAATATCACCCATAAATTTGAAGAGTGCATATTCTTATTACTCCTCGCGGCGTTTTGCCTTTAGTGTTTAAACATTCTTTACGGAGGCGTCGGCTCTAGCTCACTTGGCGTTTTCCTTCAGTCGAACCGTGATTGGAAGTGAATGAATTTAAACTGAATATTTACACTAACACTTTTGGCATTTGGGCCTTGATATTAATTGACTGGTGAGCAAATTTCTACCTTGAGCGTCTTCCTTCGACCCCTTTCTTGCTTTGCCTTAAGCTGAATACAATAAGAATGATTACAATAGCAAATCTTTAACTGACGTTTTGGCTCTTAGCCCTTTCAGCTTTTGCTTTTAAGTACTTTTAACAATGGATGACTATAAATATCAACTAGCGTTTTGCTCTAGCGCCTTTCAGCCGTTTGCTTTCACTCATGTTTGAACAATGAAGTTTGAAGAGATTATCGACTGAGCGTTTGCGCTCGAGCGCCTTTCACGTTTGCTTTCCGTATGTTTTTAAACAAATTGAAGCTTGAATAGTATTATCACTGAGCAATTGCCTAGCCACTTTCAGCATTTGCTTTCAAGCCTGTGTAACATTGATTGAATAAATAGCAATATCTACTGATCGTGTGCTCAGCCCTTTCAGCGGGGCCTTCAAGCCTGTACAAAATACGATAATGAATATATTAAAATCCTACGAGCGTTTGCCTACACTTTTTTGCGTTTGCCTTCAAATTTGTAGAGTAAACAGGAGGAGCACAATGCAGTTCTGCTGAGTGTTTGGCTCTAGCACATTTGGCCTTTGCCTTAAAATTTGTCATTATACCATAAAATATGACTTGCCAAAATAATAACCTAAATGGCAGACAAAAGAACCCAATTTTAAAAAGCCGCAAACAAGTTACACTGAAGTAACTTGCCTACGCCCCCCCCACTTTTTTTAAAATTTGGGTTCATTAAAGAGGTTTCAGGCATATAGGAGTCAAACAAAGGGTTGTCATTGAAACAGCAACGCCTTCTCAAAATTTCCTCGGAGAGTAACATTGCCCACCTCTGAAAGGTTGTAGGCCGTCCCTTCTATACAAATGGTTCTGAAATGAGTTAAAAATGACTATGCTTGATAAATACATCCCCCCTTCAAGCAAATTTGATCGCCATTTGTTTAAGTTTATTGCACAACGCTTTCCGCCCCTGCACACATTTTCACCATGGTAGAAACAATCAGGCATGATAGTCAGACCACATAATGCGCGAATTAGCAGAAGTTGGCGACCTGCTGAAAGGTTTCTCCTCAATCCACGGCGAGTATCACGCATAGGAGCAACTAAAGATCGTTGGTCCCCAAGTGCACTATTAGAGTAGTAGGGAAGGCCGACTTAGCTAGATAATTTGAAATCCATGCTCAACCACCGCACGAGCGCCACCGAGTCCTTCCACAAACACTGCCGCCGCCATGCAATTGGGTTTTATACGGCCGGCCCAGTTGATTGAGGCTGTCGCCAACTATCCAAGTTCGCATGGACCTAACATTTCAAAATAACAAAATAAACAAAAGGCTAAAAGTCTAGAGCAGCCAAAAGTCCCGTAAGGACTGACTGAAGTGGGCCTAATGTATGACTTAAATGCATCCGAGCGCCAACGACCCAAAAGCCTAATTGAATCCTCAACACCCCCTGCAACACTGTAGTCCCGCCGCACCAATCCAAAGCTATGGCAATTGAAGGATAGGTGAAAGCCCCATCAGCTCTATACCCTTACGCAAAACACAGTCTGAATTGAGGCGGCAGTAGTGGGTCACCGCCAAAATGGGTAAGGATGCCCTTTAACAGCAGATCGAATGTTTCAAATAACTCACACAAGGCGGTAACCGGGCAAATATCTTTGCGCACCGACTTCCCCAACCTCAGTAGACTGAATTACCCTTATTGATATCTGTTTTAGAGACGCGAATCCACTTTTAACACGTGCACACCACCCGGGGCCCTAACGTAACATCGTCCAGGGCAATAACGCGAGATAAATTCCCTTTTTTTGCGGGACCGTTAATTCGCCAACGCGTAAAAACCCGTACAAGCCAGTAAGAAAGCTGCCCTGAAAAGAATTACTTCATAAAGGGACTGGCAAATTGAACTTAGCAGCTGAACAAGACGAGAAAGAATTTGGACCGTAATTGGAAGGCGAGTTGTCCGCACTATTACTTGAACGCCGACAACCTTCCAAAAGTTTTTTAACTAAAAAATTTGCAGTTGGGTGCTGGCCAGCCGTTAACTTTGGTGAACATATGTGGATGCCGAGACGCGGGAAGCATGGTAGAGGCGGCTGCATTATGAATGGACAAATATGCAATAAAGCTAAATTGTGCTGATGTGTGGGCAGGCCTGTTTTTTACAAACCAAATTTTTTTAAAAACTCCAAAAAGATGCCAACAGCGCACCTATAAGCTGACTGAGTGTTCCCGAGAAAGAGAAGTGTGAAGGCATTCTGCGCCTCCAGCTCTAAAGCTTCCATAGATATTGCGGAACTGGTTCGGATACCTTCATTGCATTTGGCGCCAAACTCCCAAAAGCGGACCTTCTGAATGTGAAAGAGCATCTGCTAGATTATTCTTTTCACCCTCAATAGCCGAGCATGAAACGGAATTTTTAATTTTAAAACACCCAAGACCAAATTCACGAACTAAAGACATTATGCTGGAGCATTTTGAAGATTGCTTATTTTAATTTCTACAACGCTGCGTTGTCGGACCTCATAAATCCTTTACCGACTAAAAGGTTGCCCCACAGAACCAACTAAAAGTTTGAAAGTAATTCCGCCCAGCAATGGAAGATTTTCATTAACAACACAATCAGGCCACCTACCCTGAAACCACTTCCCGGCCAAAAACCTCCAATCCGATTCCACCACTTGCTCCGTTTAATGTTGCATGTCATTATCGCTTGACACAGCTGACGGATATAGTTACCATTGTAATTCCACAAAAATTCCAACAACATCCTTAGATCCTGTTTTGCACCATGTGAGAGCCTAATATGATGCCCCTGACTTGTGATCCTCAAGTTAACTCAAGTACGTCTTAAAAAGGCTCTACCAGGAGTGACCGCCTTACAATGATAAAGAGCCATTAGCGCCTGCAAGGTCAACGTAACACCAAACTATTAACCTGCAAAGCCTTCTGCACCTTAGAAATAACATCTGTCAATTTCTCCTTTGGTATTGATATAATGCACTTAATAGAGTTCAATCCTCAAGACTAAATACGTTATTTAAGTAGTTGCGGCACTGATTGTCCTTAGCCAAGGAACCTGCAACTTTCTGCAAACTGATTCAAAACACTGAACCAAGCGGCTGACATGCAAACAAACTAGAAACATCGCTACTACCTACAAGGAGAAAATCATCAGCGAGTGGCACAAACTATTCGAATTAGCTTCGCGTTTAACAGCCCATCCAAAAAGTTTAAAACTTTTGAAAAGTGCAGGTGAACAGGAGTCACCCATAGGCACCCATAGCAGGCTTTATCCCAAAAAAATCCTGTTCAATCTTCATAACCTAAAAACAACATCTCTGGGTGCACCGTAATAACTGAAGTCGAGATTCGATATTCGCCTTTGACATGTGTGGCACCCATGCCTACCTTAACAACTAACACCCGCAGCAGCAAAGATGAATTTGCATAGCACAATAATCCCTATCAATGCCATTGTTAACCGACGAGCCAACTGGGTACGAAAGATGTTGTATCAACCTAAACTTGCCCTTTTCAAGCTTTAGGAATCAAACCTATTGGGGATACCATGAGATTACTAATAGGTCTGAACTGAAATGGGCCCGCAATGCGCTTAACCCTCGTCTACGAAGGGGGGGGTGGGTTACCGACCCCCCCTTCAGGTTTTTCCCGGCTTTTAAAAACCCCTTTTTTGGGTGCCAAATTATTAATGGAATTGTCCAATTGACATGTTCACGCGCACTTTAATCCAAAAACATACATCCACCGGGTAGGCTAGATACAGGGTGGTCCCCAAGTGATCGATAGGGGGGGGGGGGTGGTACCACCCCCCCCTCCGGAAGAGAGTACCAACATGCCTAACACAAACCGGAACATCACATACACTTTATTTTGGTACAATAGATAGCTATGGGCCACCTCTTTCCTTTGTACTTAAAAATGAATACCAACATGCTTTGCAGTACGTCACCAGGTACGTCATAAAGTTCGCATGTCATCAACACTGCCATTTCCATACACACACCGTGACAATTCATTTTTCGTCAAAAAGGTTTAGGAAATCCGATTTGCATGGCGGTTTTTTTGACTCTACTTGATGGGAATGACTAGTTTTATAAAGAAATCATTTTAGAGCTATAATAGGGTGTTTGAGTTCCTAAAATTGCGAAATATTAACTTTTCCACCCTATATTCAGTATTTTCGTACCTTCCTCAACATAATGACGTCATGGTGACTCCATAAGGGGATGGTAGTACTTATTTTTGGTACCAATGGAAGGACGAAACTCTACTCTAATCCTTTGGTACCAAAATTTACAGGAATCGGGTGTTCATGTAACGAAAATCACAGGGGGGGGGGTAACCACCCCCCCCCCCTTTCGGGAGTTTTGTTACAAAAAATGCTCAGGTAGACGAGGTTAAGATCTATCTCTTTCCCTAACTTCTGGCGCGCCAACCTGGATCTTGCAACACTGACCGCAAATTGGGCGCATCCCGCGCCACACGAGGACCAGAATACCCTAACCCTAAGCCATAAGAGAAGCCATCGCGAAGCAATGATGCTGCCTTTTTGTCTGGATACAAATTAACAAAGGCAACAAAACACTTAAAAAATTATGGAGAAGGATATTTGCAACAAATGCCACACGGGTGACCTGGACAACGACTCGCACGCAAATTGTGTGAAGGATCTTGAGCCACGCACCCTGACGCCAAGGGATTAACGGAAATTAATTACTAGTGTAACTGGGCTTGAACTGACCTGGATTTGTGCGCTTTGCTTGCAAAACCTTGCGCCATGGTCTGTGCGCCGGCAGTTTGGCACACTTATGGCGGAAATCTGTCACTGTATTCGGTTGCCCGGAATGCTTATTGCAGGATGCAGGACTCCAACAGGGGCTCTTTGAAAGGAACGAAACCCCCCCACTGTGCAGCACCACGAGGCCGAGAATTTTGACTAGCTAACCCATCGCCCCTACCCCCTAGCACCTGACTAAATGCATATAATCTAGGGGAACCAGAATTACTAGCCCACAGCTCGCCATCAATAAGGGACCATGACCTGTTTTTGGATTCAACTGCTGCCTTAACCTAACTGCAAATCATAGTCCCTCCAACCCCACCCTGCAAAGCGGGAAGCGGCAGTACGTATAACATGACCATACTTAAGAAGACTGAGTCCTATGAGGATGAGCATTCAAGTAAACTAGCTGTAAAATAAAAATCTGATGTCCATGCATGGATCGATGTAATTTTCCGTTTTCGCCCTTTATCCTGACAAATGATTTTGACCCTAAGCATTGACCGATAAAGCGTACCTGTTTGTGGTTAGAGAGTGATACCTCATATCAAGGAGTGTGGCAAATTCAACAACCTCCCCACGCCAATCTTTGGGGGGGGGGGGGGAGGGGGGGGAGTTGTCTAATTCTTTGGGGATTCAGCACCCAGTGCGAACACACCCAGACATCAGAGACATATTATTCATCCGTTGATCCCTCGGGACCACAGAATTCACAAGCAAAAGTCTGAACGAATTTAACACTTTGCAACTGAACTTAAATATTTGGTAACATTTAAGGATGTACTATTATTTTTCGTCAATTGATCACGCTGGGACTACAGACTTTCTGAGGCAGTCCTGAAAAGAATTACCTTTTAAAGTGTTGTAACTGAATTGGAATTATTGTGACCATATGATCTACTATTATTAAGCCTAATCTCAACCAGCTTGACCGCTCATCCCTGCATCTGCAATGAGTGGAGCAGCAGGACCCGTTTTGTAAGACCCATCTTGTCACTTGACTCACCTTGCACTGGCATCGAAACAAATTGTTTTCTGTTGTTGTACCGGTATCTTGAGCCTGTTGTACAGGAGCTTGACCTTGCACTGATACAAATTGTTGTAGTGGTGCTTGAGCTTGATGTTGCCAATCAACTTTTGACTAGCCTCGCCACAAAACTGCGTGTTCCACCTTGGAATCGAAAACTGAAACCGGTCGATGATCACTTTGGGCGAAAAACTGGAACAGTTCCTTGTCCCGCTTGTGATACATCTACCAACACTGCCGAATTCTGCTGACTTGATGAAAAAGCCCAATCTGGCTGGTGCAATACTTGCGCCGTCTTAAAGTAAATATGTCATGATTCTGAATATTTGGAAAATTTGGTCTGGATGGAAAGCTTAAGTACGAGATTACATATAATCAAAATAAGTTAAAATTGTCCACATTTGTTGAGTATTTGCCCTTTTAATTTCCCGCCAATAGCTTACTCTAAAACGATTCCGACAAATCCACAACGCAAGCAAATGGTGACGTCAAATTGATGACCATCCATAATTTACGTCGTGTGACCACATATCGCAGTGTTTTGCCAGTCAATAATAATTAACACACAACGAAATGAAACAAATATGTCATTCTGTAACTTTTTTTCTAATTTTTTATTACTTTCCATTACTCCATCATATACAGTGTCCATAACACTTCGGCAACACATGTTTTTGGGTCATCATTTGACGTCACGAGGAGAGCAAAATTGGGCGTGAAGCCGTGGCAAAAATCGCCCGTTTTCTTCTTATTCAAAAAAGCAAAAAAAGTTTTTATGCCTCTATTTTTTAATTTTACATTATGGTATTATTTTTTCGGAATTCGTGATGTATGTACATATATTTTATAATGTAAGTCAAACTGACTGACAAAAATCTTGACATTTTTCCTTTAGCTGACTATTGGTAGTACCATCACTCTGAAATGTGTTTTGTTGCATTGTTAACTGGCGCGATAGGCCGTCACCACTAGATTGGGTTCCATTCTGACAACATTTGCAATCAGCACCCGCGACGCAAATTCACATTCCAATACTCGCCGCTGTTTCGCAATTTTCCGACGGAACCGAGTCCTTACGCAATAACTTGCTGTCAAAATGCCCTGACGATCAGGCTGAACTACATTAACAATTTCAGTACTGATCACTTGACTCGGTCGGGATTTTCTTGAGCCTGACTCTTTTGAAAAACTCATTGCGCACCCGAAGAATTTGATGCGACACTTGAATTTTGATCAGTTAGGGACCCTTATCGCCCTTGCTTGCGATCTTTTTTTGTGCGCGGCGGTGAATGATTTCAGCTACAATCTGACGTGGTCTACTTTGCCGCGGCCCTGAACTTGATGAACTGGTTTCCGACGCCTTTCTTTTGGTTCCCTTGCGTCTACCCATAACGGCGATAAATAACTAAAAATCATTATTCACTGGCAACCAATCGCGTACTAGTGAACATCCGTGTATCCGGCGAACGAAGTATAGAATTGCAAAACTTAGAACGTGACCCTACGAAGCTGTATGACGCAGTTGGAAAAACAGTCACTTTATATCAGCACGCAACCCCGACATCTCTGAGAACAAGATGGCAGAATGACGGAAGGAATAACAAAGGTGCGCAGACGAACTGGCACGACCGTGAGACCTGAATGGGCAAGCAGCACACGTGACCAAAACAACAGCATCGTGTTGCTAGGAACGGACGCCCACCTTTCGATAACTGTTTATGTATTGACTGCGGCTGCGCCTGACAAACAAACTGCATTATTTCATACTAATACCTTACCGAAAGCTTCAATGGTGAGTCCCCTTTTAATTTTTCTAGGGATTACTAGCATGAATTGTTTGTGCTGAAGAGTTTTTAAAATTAAATGCTCTGCATGATTGTATGACCGGAGGAAAAATGATCCCCTCAAAAGTTGGGGACCCGTAAGTTACCGGTACCACAAAATTACCCCTCCCAACTTTCTTTTTTATTTTTGTGTTGATTTTACTTTGAGTAGATTTCTAATTCTTGTGCATCTGATAAAGAACACTTGGTATTGAAATATTTGCATTGTTCGACTGCTTTTCCTCTAACGTCTATATTAAAACAATGTTTAAAAAAAAACACATGTCAGTATTAAAAGATCATGCCCTCAGAATAATATAAGCATTACTTTTGAACTTTATATTGCAGTGATTCTAACCAGACCTATCACTGAAATTTGTTGAAAAGAGAGATTGTGACTATTTTAGTTCTAGATCCTATCATAATGATAGGATATGTAAACATTGTACTGTTGGAACTAAATTTTGTGGAATCATTTGGTGGAGAAAATACGATACCATTTAGCATTTATAATACAATGTAAGTCTATAGATTTATGGTAGTATACTTTCATCTGAATGAAAAAAATATCACATCTCTTTAAAGAGCAGCTGCATGGTTGACCTAGCAGTCAGGTTATTTTTGATAGTGACTTTTTTTGTTATGCCACCTTAATTACGGGAACCTAACTTTAAGGAGGGCATAAAATTTAGAATTCTTGCCTGTATTATGAGCACAAAACAGCCCTTATACATTTGAAGCATTTAAGACCCTTTCAGCATCACGGATCATAGCTGTGGGTGTCCCCAAAAATGAAAGTCCATAGTATTTCACATGAATGAGGGGCATTTTCTCAAATCGAAATTGTTGTGTGCTCCAATTGGGCACGAGCTGGTCATCTACCTTGTTCAGTATTTCTATTTATCTTGTGCAAGAATGCACTTAACAAAGAGTAAAGTTTGTTCATTTTGGGGGTCAACTTATGTAATCTCTAACACATTTAAATATGAAGCAGCAAAAACCAATACAACATACTTTAAGAAATCCAATTATCATACTTTTACGTACCAATTACACTCCAGCAGAAAACTAGAGTCTCTGTACATGCTATGCAATATCATCCATCCTGTCAAGTTTGGGGGTAATTTTAAGTGACTTTCACATGGTCACCATTTTTTTGCCTGTATCATACATGTAGGCACAGCAGTAATTCATAAAAGGTAGAATTCTCAATAGCCAAAATTGGATCCATCCGTCAAAAGTAAGGGTCAAAAACATTAAAGAACATCTCACCAACGTAAGGTCTAGGGGCATTTACCATTTCTATAATGGGTCAGGTGAAATTAACTGCACAGGCAATACATTTGAGTATTTTAAGATCCTACAGCAGCAGTGGTCCCCGCCAGGTGCCCCTGAAAATGGAAATTAAAATATTTCAAGTACAAGGAGAATTTAAGGGAAAAAATGTCAAAGTTTTCCTGTTTCTCAGTTTACACCATGGGTAAATAAATTAGCCCTTTGCTGATTTAGTTGCTTAAGATTTTACCTTTTGTTAAAAATGATACTTTGTTGTTATGTAAATGCACAAATGACTGAATTTTGTCCAGCTTTGTGAACTTTGTATGAAACCATCTATGGATGAGAACGAATGGGAAATAGGATTTTGTTGGTGATCTCAGCTTAGAACTTTAATCCCAAGGAAGTCATGGCAAAACTCAAGATGAATGGTGAACTCTTTGTTTTGGCATGGACATGACCCTGCAGCGTAGTAGTGCTATATAGGTTATAACAAAGTATTTGTTATTGTTAAAACTTGTAATTTTGACTACATGTAAGGCAACACAAGCTAAGGCCTTGCAATGATGTTGTAAATACGCAGGTTAACAAAATGTCACCTCCGAAAAACATTGATTAGATTGGGTTATTTTCTTCTAAAAACATGCACAACCTGTGTTTGGTCAAAATAGATGTAATTGGGGTTACAACCAAAAGTGCCAATTTTGACTACATAAAGGGCCCAAATCCAAAAAGAAAAAAATAAAGTAAGGAGGTTTGTAAAGGAGAACCAGTACACGATAATATTAAACAATATATACTATAAATAATATGACCACATATCAATTGGTTCTAGAAAAACGGGAATTATATTAACCCTAACAATGAATTAAACCATCTAGTCTGACTATGTGCTATTTAAAAATCTCGCTAGGATATAACGTGTTATGGCGGTACGACCGGAGTTTAGGTCATACATGCCATAGGAATATACAGTATGAAAGCATCATGGGTGAATATGTATGACGCTACTGTTGACGTCCGTTTATCAGCATAACACAACATACATATTCCCCCCCCCCCCATATAACAGTGCGCGAATTTCAAATAGCGCGTGGTCAGACCACCAAAATGCTTTTAATTCGTTTATGGCTTATATAATTCCCATTCCATTGCAAACCACTACATATGTGTTCAATAATTGTTGTTATAGCGTATATTGTATAATTTTTCTTATCAAGGGTTCTCCTTTAAGATAAGATGAGTAGCCCCTATATAGGATAGTTGCACATCAGCCAAATATCTTTGAAATGCTTCCTTGAATTGTGAGGATAACATCATGAGTGTCAAAACTGAAAGTTACACCACTGATTGTTGAAAATGGCCTGCATTGTCTTTAAGTACAAGATATCAGCCCAACCACTTGCAGGTTATGTTAGCACATCATTGCCAGTCAGTAACAAAATACCAAATACAAATTTGATGCTTTTTTTTCAGGGTTACGGCTCAGCAAATACTGCTGTCCCTTAATGGTCAATTTTCTTCAAATGGTAAGTTGAAGATCATTAAAGACCACCCATATATCGAATATAAGACTCCATTTTTAAAGCTTAAATATTTCGGATAATCATCATGAACAATTCTCATTGTGACCCACTTCCTGGTTTTGTTGTTGATGAAAAGAAGTTGTGCATAACTTAAAATGCCCTGTGGAACCCCCAAATAATAATTTGTGTTGCAATTAGGAGTTTTCAAAGACAAAAGCTTAAAACTTTACATCAAGCTTCAAGGACTATCACTAAGATTTCATACCTATTCTAGTTTGAGAAATACCCAAGTAAGTTTTAAACAGTCAAGGTGTTTTTGAACATGTTTTGACCAAGAGATTGTAGCCAGGAACACTAGATTGGTATCACCAACTCACCTGTGTCAAGTTGAATGTCAAGTTGAATTATGCCTTAGGTGGGAACCTATGGTGAGGTCAATTTAGCTGCTTGTACTACTACTTGTAATGTTAATTGCATGTTGAAGCATAAAAAATACTAGGGTCTGAAATTTGATTGGAGCAATTGTTATTGTTGAACGCAAAAAAAACTGTTTTAAATGGAATTTATTTTTGGACGGTTAATTTAATGGCAAGTATTATAGGCCATGGCATAGACAAGTTAGATGAAATGAACAACAACAACAACATTGCCAATTTTTGTCATTGCAATTTAAAAATAGATGCTAGATACTAGTTTCTATCATTGAAGAGCTAGGAAAACACTTGGTAGGTTAAATACTTATTGCTATCTACTGAAAATAGCAAAAAAACAGGTGGGATTAGTACTGTTGCATCTAGTGAAGATAGCAACAACATGGTAGGTAGATAATTGTGCTCTATACTGAAGATAGCAAACACTGGTAGGCCTAGTACTTGTTGCTATCTACTAAAGATAGCAAACACATGGTAGGTTAGATACTGGTGCTATCTACTGAAGATACGCAAAAACTTTGGCCGGGGGGGACATAGTTGCCCGTTGCTATTCTTACTGAAGATAGAAAACACATGTGGATAGATTAATTGTTGCTATATACTGAAGACCCAAACACTTGAAGGGCTAGATACTTGTTGCTATCTGCTGAAGATAGGCAAACCACATGGCAGTTGATATCTACTGAAGATCGCAAAAAACTGGGAGGCAGCTATTAGGCTGCTTATCTTACTGAAGACCACAACACACTTGAGGGCTAGATGCTCATTGCTATCTACTGACGATGCACAAATGGTAGGTTAGCACTTGTGATCTACCGAAAGATAGCAAAACATGGTTAGGGGCTAGATACTTGTTGCTAGTTGAAGATAGCAAAACCACCTGGTGGGCTAGAGGCTAGATACTGGCTATCTGCTGAAGATAGCCAAAACACTGTCGGCTAGACACTGCTTGCTATCTAACATGAAGATAGCAAAACCACATGGTAGGTTATAGACTTTGTTGCTATATACCGAAGAGATAGAAACACATGGTGGCTTAGATACTGTTGTATATACGAAGATAGCAAACACATGGTGGGATAGATACTTGTTGCTATCTACTGAAGATCCTCAAACCCCCCTGGAGGGCTAGAACTTGGCAGTGATATTTACGAAGACCGCAAAAAATGGTAGGTAGTACTATTGCTATCTATGAAGATCGCAAACATGCTGTCTGCTGAAGATCGCAAACACACTGTCTGCTGAAGATCGCAAAACAATGTCTGATGAAAAGATCAGAAACACATGGTAGGCTAGATTAAAAAGGTTGTGGCTATCTACTGAAGATATTATATCTACTGAAGACCACAAACGCACATGAAGGGCTGAGGCTTATGCTATCTGCTGAAGGCACGGCAAAAACACATGGTAGTGATACTTGTTTTGTATCTGCTGAAGATAGCCAATACATGGTAAGGCTAGATACTTGTTGCTTCTATGAAGATGCAACACATTGTAGGTAGATACTTGTTGCTATCGCTTGAAGATAGCCAAAACACATGTACGGCTAGTACTTGTTGCTATCTAATGAAGATAGCAAACACATGGTGGGCTAGATACTTGTTGCTATATACTGAAGATCTCAAAAACACTGGGGGCTAGATACTTGTAGCTATCGTGGAAGATAGGTAAAATACATGCAGTGCATTTACTGAAGACCCCAAACATATGGTAGGTAGCTTACTATATAGTTGCTATCTACTGAAGACAATTTTAACACAAGGAAGGGCAGATGCTTTTTCTTCTACTGAAATAGCAATCACATGGTTTAGGTTAGATCTTGTTGCTATTCTACCAGGGTTCCCCACTTAGTTTTAAATTGAAAGTCCCACTGGACCCAATAATTTCCAATGTTCAGAATTATTAGGGTCCAGTGGAATCACTTTTGTGGTCCAGAGAACAAGCCTTCCAAATGTTTTATGTAGAGTAACTACTACTCAGGACTACTATCAGTTTCCAAATACATTGGCGCTTTAAAATTCTTATTTCTATGTGCTATTGGTTTGAAAACTTTCATGTTTCCTTATTTTGACAAACAAGTTGGTTTCTGTCAGACAATTATAGTAATAGCCATTGCATATTGTAAATGATAATAAAAGTGAATTGAAACATTGTTATATTAACAATACTGAATTTAAATTATAAATTTCTATAAATTTGCATTTGAGGTTTGGAAACATGCAAGTTTCGAAAAAAAACAAAACGCTTTCAGAGGCTTATAATTTATGGGGGTCCAGTGGACTCCAGGTTTTGTACTCAATCTGAGATTTATCTTGTCCAGTGAAAATTCTGCCGTCATTGACACCAAAATCCTACTAAGCGGGAACCCTGATATGCTACCGAAGATAGCAAAACACCATGGTAGAGCTTTCATTTTAGTATGTATCAGCCTTTGTTTTAAAGTTGAATTTGTGAATACCAGCACCTTCATTTTTATGGTTCAATAGATTATCCTAAAGAAAAAGGTTATTTTACAAAATTTCGTTAATTATGATGGCGTGATTTGAAGTTATGGGCAAGTGTTACATATCACGCGCCCCATAGGCCCACGGTGTGTCATTGTGTTGTTTACGAAAATCACAAATTATTCTAGCGTAGATCGAATCTGACCACGTAAGATAGGCCAACACATACCATTTAACTAAGTCCACGGTTCAGATTGAAATAAAAATTGGAATTTTTACAGGTAAGTCAGGGGATGAAGATGTGGATCACGAAATGCCCTTTAATATGTAGAAATTTTAATTACAAGCATATCAGCCAGTCATTTTTTTGAATGAGAGCCCACAATTTTGGATATTTGAGATTTTTGCAGTTCCATTTGTAATTGACTAGTAAACAATACAAACTCTCTATGTGTCACAAAAACAGGACTTTGTAAGTTAGGAATAATTATATCGGAGATCTCCGATAATAATCAATGGCTGATGGGCAACTTGTCCTTCCAATACGAAATAGCTGGGATATTGCGCTTGTACGTGTCTACGCTCTTCATTAGTGTTCAGGCAAGTAAAGTAGAGATATGTTGTTGAGATGACACTATTCATCATGGAGCAACATAAATTTGGCGTGTCTAGGTCCGCATGAATTAATATCAGGGATCCCGATTGTACCGTATGTTCCTAATAAGGCCCGTGGGGCGGTGCATTTTTTCCAAAAGTGGGGGCGGTTATTACAGTCAAAAAGGGAAAGTCAAAAAATCCCGCAAAAATCACCTTATAGCTTATTTTCGCTGATTATCAATAAGACAAACAAACGAGTGGGCGGACACTGTTTTCAACCTCCCAAGGTCAAAGTTACACACTATTTAAACTATTGCAACTGTGTATAACAGCGATTATGATACGCGATTACGACAGTACCGGCCATTAAATCAAGTGATTTGGGGTAACTTAAATTCATTTTCTTGAATTGTTTTATCCAAAAATTGTAGGGGGGATTTATTAGAGCAGGGGCATTTATAGGAAACAAACGTAATTACAAAAATCGGTTTTCTTTTATTTCAAATACGCATTTTTAGCATTACCCACTCCTAGGTATAGTTTGCTAGAAAGTTACCAACACAACTGTGCAAGAATCTTCAGATTTTTGAAAATTGGAGGAAGCTCTTCTAAAAAATTTGCTGTTATTGATGTTTTGGTTGTTGAGTTGTGGACTTGAAATTCAAAATCCCTGCAAATATTGGGGTTGGAAAAATGGATTGGGATTAAAGTGTTTTGTGGTGTTTTTTTTTCTCCACAGCTCTTCATTTGAAGTAGAGCATAGCGCTATTGTGATGTAAAAAATAAAAAACCCAGAAACTGAATACAACCCCAGATGGTTTAAAGGTAGGACAGGAAGAAAAAATATGGTGAGAGTCGAATTTTGTTACCTTTTTGTTTTCCCCTCAGGAAATTAAAAAGTCATCGCATGTATTTGGGGCACAATGTTCATATACTTTGTTGTGGAATGCAACACAAATTTTTGACCTCCCCACACGATAATTGTGGAAGGCCTATGTGATAATTCGGATAGAATGTCTACACAGGTGGAAGAAATCTTATCCGGCGGTGGGCTAATTGGTCCCCCGCCCAACTTTTGTTGGCGAAGGTGGACTATAGAACTGCTCCCCGTCCGTGTGTCCGTGTGTCCCACGCGATATCTTTGCAACTAAGCCAAGTGTGGGTGTCCACTTTGGCAAACATAGATGTAATCCCAATTACGCGTTGGGTGGGATCCGAAGTGTGTCATTATCATGGGTCCAAAGGTCCACTGATGGTCAAAACTATGTAAAAAATTGGTTAATTGCTTTAATCTTTGTCAACCCGATATCTTTTGATCTAGCAAGTTATGGGTGTCCATCTTTACACATCTATCAGTGTTTCCTCCTCCTCCATTAAAAATCTGGTTGTGTTTTTTGACAGTGGCCTGAGTGAGGATCACATTAACTTTCTCTTTCGGCTCCTTAAACTGGCAATTTGTAATTTAAGACTCGCATCAAGGAGGTTTTCTGCCTTTATGCATTTTATAATGCTGTTCGGGTGCCCTTGTCCTTCCAGAATGACTATATTGCTGTTCTATCCTTAATGGCGTCTCCAAGAAAGATCTTGCACGCCTCCCAGAAATTGCAGAATAGAGTAGCCAGGCTTATTTTCAAGAAGCATAAGCGCACGCACACTTCCCCCTTGCTTCTGAATTACACTGGCTCTCGGTTTCTGCCAGAATAAAATTTCGTACGCTTGTGAATACATATAAGGTTCTGAAATCTGCCACCCCCAGCTACCTCTATTTCCTGTTGAGTCTAGACATCCTCATATTATCTCCGTTCTTCATAAGCTGCCGGTGGTGTCTCGCGGTCACACGGTCGCGTAGGAGTTTTGGAGACAGGGATTTTCCATTTGGCCACTCGTCTCTGGAACTCCTTGTCCCCTGCCATCAAGAGAGCTAATTCCATACGTCGTTCAAAAAGCTTCTTAAAAACAACACCTTTTCCAAATCTAGCTTTTCCCGGTTTTTTTCCTTCCTTCTTTGCGCCAGTTATCCTTTGGCAAGTCGGCGCTTATAGTTCTTGTATTATTATTATTATTATACTATTATGATTATTATTAGTTGCTAAGTAGGCGGGGATGAGTTCAGAGAGGTAATGTGCCATGGGTCAAAGGTCAAATTGGTCAAAAATTCATATAAACCATTTCAATTGTGTAGGATGATGAACTTGGTGGGTGTGCTCAACATTCGGTGCGAAAATTTTGTAAGGTCATTTCAAGGTTCAGTGGGGGTCATCCAAGGTAAATCAATATGCATGTTGTATGGTCATGCAACAAGGTCATCTGGGGGTCATACAATTATGAAACTGCTATGGTGGAGCCTCTCTGGTTCCATGACAACTCCCTAAGTTTGTTACTTTTCTCCTACCGCGACGCAGAGGGGGGAACTTTGGGGTTCGAGAACCGCATTGTATACATATAGGCATTTCAGCTGTCATGCGGTGCAAGAGGTAAGGTTGGATGTATGAACAGTGGCGTAGCCAAGGGGGCCGGGTGGGGCACGACTGCTATGTTCTGTATGTCATACGGGGCCGTTGGTACATTTATATTAAAATTGTTGTGTTTTGAGGGGTGTTGTCCGATATGAAATTACTGTGATTGGATGGGACGGTAAAAAAAATTTGTGGCAAACCGGTGAGTGCACGCGCAAAAAAAAAGTGCTGTTGGTCCGTCGCCTTGAAAATCAGTGGTTATAACACAGGGATGTAAATCTTCTGGAAATTAATGAAATGATATGTAGGATACTCATTTTTCAGGATGTGTCTAAAAATGAGGAACATTTACTTTGCACGAATGACAGATTTTCTCTCTCAATTGATGATTCTTCATATTAGGAAAAACACTTGGACCAACATACATTTTATTCTGGTAAACAACATTTGGATCTCTTTGTAAAACCTGGCTGCACCTTTCAGTTCGCTATAACAGCATGAACTATGGTATTATATGAGATATTACCTTGTGCTTGTGGTAAATCGGCTGGTATTGAATAGCGAACATTTCGTTCAGTTAAGGACACTTGTGTGAAGCATAAAGAACTAATGAAAGTAAATAGGTCGTCAATATAGATGCATGCGTGAAAAATAAATTTAGATGGGACAAGCTGGAGGGAAAGGATTACGAAGGCGCTTTCGGACAACATGATTCGCAAACTCAACAACACCAATGGAACAGGACAGGCATGCAGGCTGAGTGCATTGTATGCTCTCTTATATCAACTATGCATGTAGTAGGAAGAAAGCGGTGACGGGACATGGAAATTCAAATGCTCTCAAAGCAATGCGGAAGTTGGAGGAGACCAATAAAACTCCTCATGTCATCAAGCCACCAAATACTTTAGGCCTAGAAGTTATGGCAGTGGATATTATTTTTGAATATGGTGCTATTGATTTTTAATTTGCAGAAATGTTGACAAATTGTTTCCTAACAGGTTTAAAAAAAAAAAAAAAAAAAACTTTTCCCGTGAGAAATCTTTTCTCAAATAAAATTGAGAAAATAATATTTTTAAAAGTTTAATCATAAAAATGGAGGCCATATAACAGCGTGAAAAATAAATTTAGATGGGACAAGCTGGAGGGAAAGGATTACGAAGGCGCTTTCGGACAACATGATTCGCAAACTCAACAACACCAATGGAACAGGACAGGCATGCAGGCTGAGTGCATTGTATGCTCTCTTATATCAACTATGCATGTAGTAGGAAGAAAGCGGTGACGGGACATGGAAATTCAAATGCTCTCAAAGCAATGCGGAAGTTGGAGGAGACCAATAAAACTCCTCATGTCATCAAGCCACCAAATACTTTAGGCCTAGAAGTTATGGCAGTGGATATTATTTTTGAATATGGTGCTATTGATTTTTAATTTGCAGAAATGTTGACAAATTGTTTCCTAACAGGTTTAAACATGTTTTAACAAAAGCAATTCATTGATATTAACAAAGTTGTATAGTTTAAAGGTGCATTCAATTTCGTGATTCCAGTACCTTCTGTTTTATTCATTGTTCACTAGATATCCTTGAGAAAAGCTTATTCCCAAAATTGATGTGATCCGATCTTGACGCCCGTTTGTGTTATGCGCAATTGCTTATTTCCCCTGGCTCCCATAGACCACTGTGCTGTAATTTCTGTCCGTTTACGGACAGAAAATACAAAATTGCGAATTTCTTACAGATACGGCCGAAGTTCCACGTAAGATTAGGTACACATGGATTACTAACGCTAACAGTTCAGATGATATAAAAATCTCAAATTTTTTTGAGGTAAGTCGGGGGACGAGGCTGTGGATCACGAAATGCCCCTTTAATGTTTTCAAAGGGTGGTTATACATATGGATTCCTTTTTCTGCATTTTTGGACCCTTTTGGATGCTAACATCTCTATTTTTTTAACAATTTAAAGCTGTATTAAAATTTCAGTGATTTTAGGTGATTTTGAGTATTGTAGAAAAAAAAGTGAATTCACAAAGATTTTATGTTTAAACACGACTCCCTGGGACTGAATTTAAGACATATTCAATGTCTAATAGAAAGAGGATACCTTGAAATACCTTTTTCTAGGGGATCTAAATTGTCCAAAAGATATTTAACTTTTTATGATAGGTTATATGAAAAAAGTGCTATTTTTCAATGAAAAATCATTACATCCAACTCATTATAACAGGTTTTATATGTAGAAATGCAACTCTCCTGGACTGAATTTGCAAGATTACAAACATTTCGTCGCCCACATCACATACTGTCTTATCTGACGAAATGCCGTTTTCAAGAAAATCGCCATCCATTTGAAATTCTACCGGGAGAATTCATGTTTGTTATATGGCATAAACATTATAATTTACTTTTGAATTTGTATATGAAAAAGAAAACTTCTGAAGTTCAGTTTTAAAACTGGCTGAGTTTGAAGTGCAATTTTTTCATGATATAAAGCTACAAAGTTAATAAGTCTGTAGTGTGAAACGCAAAAAAATTGTTTTTAACATACGACGCTAATTCACTGTTATATTTCAATTTCGTTCAGATAGATCTCTAGTGAACACATAATGTTCACGCACGAGGCAGATTAGATAGATGCACAAAGATCAGTATGTGAAAAACGTAAACGGCTTGTTTTACGAACGCGGTAATTATACTCCTATTTAAATACATGTAAATGGAAACATAAGACAGTATGTGGAAATCGCGATATGCAGATTTGAGATTATTGATCAAAATTGTTAATATCTCACTAATCTAGGTCAACTTGAAGATTGTTACTTTGTGCATGTATAGAACAAACACTATAAGTAACATATGCAAAATATCTCAAAAAATAGTAAAAAAGGTCAGATGAGACGGTATGTTGCGTGGGGCGATGATTTAAGAATACGTTGAAATACTTTTCTCTCTAAGAGATCTAAATTTTGAGTAAGATATTTAATTTTTTTATGGACAGGATTTTTGCAAAAACCATCTTTTTTTCCAAATGGGAGAAACAGTCAGAAAATTAGTCCCTAGTGTTAGTTCCACAACGGAATCATGTACAACCACCCACTCTTTTCATGTCGCTGAAATGTGTGATACCTACTTTCCAGCTATTGATCAAGTTTCATGAAACTGTTTGGTGACCCATTTACATCGCTGATAACAAACAAAGAATCCTTTGGTCCCCTTTCACTGTTTCTTTGTGTCATAACTAGTGTGTACAGTATTATATCTCAAGATTATCTCAAACTTTTCAAGTAAGACCAACCCCATTAAGAGTGTGAATCCGTAGTTCTTTCACTGGTTAATAAGATCACCATAGGTTACCCTCGGGCAAGAAATAACCCTCCTGGTATATATTCTTCCCAGGAAATGAAATAGGTGTGCACAGTCTCTTTCCATTTAAATTTAGTGCTCTTGCCTACAAAACAATTTCACACATGTATCTGGAATAAAATTTCTGCACCTTAGTATTAAAAAAAGTGACATGCTAACAATAAATCAATCAATATCCGCTCAAATTAATTTTGAGATATTGACAGGTTTTTCTCTAACAATGATGTGAGGTGAAAGCCTTGCAGATGAGTGTTTGCACGACTATGATTTTAGCAACGAATATCCAAGAAAATTGCAATTATTCAACTTGGGTATTTCCTTGGACAATTTGAAGTTACTTGGCATTTGCATATCATTTGTGAGCAGTTTTACTTGTATCTAATGTTACGCTGTTTCTTTCTGTGACACTTCTCTAAATGTGGTTGCATTTTGTAAGGAGGAGGGGGTTCATGGATAAATTAAATCAGAGGGTTCAGTTGTTCCTTATTGGATAACCTGATTGCAACCTTGATTGGTACATATTTTGAAAGAACAATGCCGTGTGTTGCTTTGAATTGGCTGCAATAGCTATTGATCATAAACCATTGTACTTATGCCTGGTAGGTAATTAAGACTGTGTTGTCATCAACCAAACTAGTTCCTATAAGGAGATTTTTTACGGTTTTGCAAAGAAATTGCAACCAACTTGTTTAAAAAAATGGATAAAATTCATATTTTGTCTAAATAGTGTTTATTACCATAGAATTCCTTTAAGCAACGGATTTTTTTTAAACACCGATATGATAAAAAATAATTCTGTATACTTGTACTCACAATCTTATAAACATTGTATTTGGCTCACGTAATTGTGAAGCCTAGAATCATGGCAAGGAGCAATCATCTTTGCATTGGATGAATCTAATAAAATAATGAATGTGATCTGTATTAATCAGTCAGTATTACGCCTCTTTTCCCTGCTTCAGGTATTCAGTTAGCTGAGGTATCAACATTACCAGCCTCTGTCATCACTGAAGCGAAACAACTATATGAATGTGATCTGTATTAATCAGTCAGTATACGCCTCTTTTCCCTGCTTCAGGTATTCAGTTAGCTGAGTATCACGAATGTGATCTGTTATTAATCAGTCAGTATTACGCCTCTTTTCCCTGCTTTAGGAGTCAGTTAGCTGAGGTATCAACATTACCAGCCTCTGTCATCACTGAAGCGAAACGACTATATGAATGTGATTGTTATTAATCAGTCAGTATTACGCCTCTTTTCCCTACTTTAGGAGTCAGTTAGCTGAGGTATCAACATTACCAGCCTCTGTCATCACTGAAGCGAAACGACTATATGAATGTGATTGTTATTAATCAGTCAGTATTACGCCTCTTTTCCCTGCTTTAGGAGTCAGTTAGCTGAGGTATCAACATTACAGTCTCTGTCATCACTGAAGCGAAACGACTATATGAATGTGATCTGTTATTAATCAGTCAGTATACGCCTCTTTTCCCTACTTTAGGAGTCAGTTAGCTGAGGTATCAACATTACCAGTCTCTGTCATCACTGAAGCGAAACAACTATATGAATGTGATTTTATTAATCAGTCAGTATTATGTCTCTTTTCCTGCTTTAGGTATTCAGTTAGCTGAGGTATCAACATTACCAGCCTCTGTCATCACCGAAGCAAAACAACTATCAGAATCAACAGCCTTACAAAAAGGGTAAGACATCACTCAGGCTCAACATTTTGATCACAGGAATGTCTGTCAGTTTAGTGTCATCTGCCAGACTGACATAACATGTAATATCATCTGTAGAGAGAAAAAGATTCTGAATCTTGAAGGCTGACTCAGAGATTTCAAAATGACTTTTTGTGTATTAATTAAAAATAGTGAACTAAAACTAAAGATAGTCACCTAAAATGCTCGATTCCAAAGTTTAAGATGAATCATATTTTTCATTTTGATGCAGTAACATTTATGTATTCTGAAGAAGTGAGCAATTCACAAATTAAAACTAGATTTACATAGAATGTTTGCAGGTGTGATTGTACAAGTAAAAATTAAATGTCATTTTTTTTCCTTCCAGCAACACTCGTCAAGCACTCAGGAAGCCTACCGCCAGAAGGCAGTGTTCCGCTTATCGAACCGTGTGGTCCAAGCTATCCGTAACTCCTGCCTTGACAAAACTAGTCTCAAAATGTACTTGCAAGGTCTCAGCCCGCCATATCACAATGATATGAATAATCTATCTGAGGAATAAATCTATGTATAAATGTATACAGAACTATTACATTTTGTAATAGGCACATCAGCAGACTTCACAGACAATTGTCAAAACTTTTTCTTTGATCTGGACGATGCATTTTGGGCAAGAAGCAAAAAAAAAAAGTTTGACTTAGACAGCTTTTTTGACTAAAAATGCTATGCAGAAATTCTTTTTTATTGCATTTTTAGACTACGTCGAGGTCGAATTTTCCTTTTTTATTCGATCAGGTGGTAAAATATGAATTTTTACAACTCTGTGAGCAGGAAGCTGAGACAAACTTTTTTTTCTTGGCCTTGCCAACAACTTAGGAGTGTGTGCAAGTCATGTAACTTGTTTTTGTGAGCCACACTAAATAGGCAGGAATTATTTGGCTTTTCCTGATCCGCACATGCATTGCTTGCTAACACTTGCGCCTTTCAGCAAATGTAAAATTCTTTATAAATTTCAAACTATGTGTGCTGGCAAATTTGTACAAAAGTAATTTCTGCTCTTAACACAAACTGTTCAAATGACTATTGTCAGTGTTTCAATTTTAGTGGTGGGACTATAGAAACAGCAGCAATAAATAAAAGTTATCTGCTTGGTATGTCACTACTTTGAATGGTTGAATACACAGAGATGCCAGCACCTGATTGACAAAAAACCCTGAAAATTGGCCGGGGGTCCAGGGGGCGCCTTAGGCCCCCTCGCGGGGTCCAGGTGCAGAGCCCCTGTGGGGGCCCAGGGGGCAGCGCCCCCGGAGCTCCTGGATTTTAGCATTTTTAAATCACCTAGAAAGTCAATCTGGAGTACAAATGTCTTTGAAAAAATACATGATATTTCAAACAGAATGGTAATTTTTCATTGAAAATATGCTTATCTGTTGACAATTTCATGTTCACTTTCAAATCAGGAGTCAAGACTGATCAACATGCATGACATGATGGGCTGACTTACATGCCTACCTAGGATAGCCTTGCCAGCTGATTGTTCTGTTAATCTGTTATTAGTCCTCACAACAGCGTCTTGAAAAACAGCTGGTAACTCTTGTGCATTTTTCAATGCCCTCCCTGTTTCTTTTATGTACATCTTTATTTGCGTGACCATTTGATCCTTTGATCGCTTTCTTCCCCGACGATCCATAATTCGCGCGTTTCTACACCATGATCATCAGTGATCATGGTGACGGTCCATCCATGTCATGCATGTGCACCAGTCCAGCTTGGTTCAGTTTCCTCATGTACTCTGATAAAAAATCGTCGTTGTCATCTTTCTCTTCCAACCATGACCAGTTCCATTTATTCTTTATCTTTCATTCTATCGCTTGTAAATCATTAGTCCGTTCAACAAATTTAAAATTTTCCATTTTTCCTACCGAAAGTATACGGCAAAACCATGCATAACACTCATCGTGCGCTTGCTGATCAACTCCTTACACGGAGCCTGTAGGATAATCGCTTACGGTACCCGTCATAAGATTTTCTTGTAGAATGGTACGGTGTGTCGATCGAGTCGGAAACCAACGACACGTGTAAATTTCGAGTTGCCGGAGGGGAGCGTTATATAGCACTAAATGCTCATCGCTAAATCACACTTCATTTAATTTATTTTTGGCTTACCAGACGACCGGAAAACCGGGTTTTTTTGAAATTGTACTAACAAACAAAAAAACGGAAAAACCGGACAGTTTTTGGGGTTGTTAAAAACCTGGATTTCCGGGAAAAACCGGAAAACTGGCATCTCTGAATACATACAATGCAAGGCATAATTAGTTTATATCCTTCGCACCTATTCATTTTTAGAACCGGTCTCATTTATTTATTTTTATATATATAGAGAGAGAGAGAGAGAGAAGCAAAATAGACAAAAAGTTAATCAGCACTTCAGCATTTTTTGAGCCATATTAAAGGCCGACTCAGAGATTTTGAAATATAATTATTTTGTGTAGTAATTAAAAATAGTCAACTAAAACAACAGATAGTCACCTAAAATGCTTAATTCCAAAGTTGGAGATGAATCGGATTTTTCGTTTTCATGCAGTAAGCATTTATGTACAGTATAACATTGCCATAGGATCCTGTTTATAACAAAGTTGCGATTTTTTATATGAAGGACTTCGATTTGAGCTTAGTTATTTCGACAAGCATTGTGTATATGCAAAAAACATGATTTGTTTGAAAATTGGCGCCCTCCTCAGGAAGTCTGAGTTAGCCTTTAATTGGCCATAATGAGGCAGTTCAGAAATGGGTGGAGAGCTTCATACAAATGGGAGGCCTTATGTGTGATGTCATCCTATTTACTTCAGGAAAATTTAAAAGGGAAGATGCTGAACGCTAATGTGAGATTTTGGCCCGAAGATATGGACAATATATTTTAACTCATCTCATAGCGGCGCTATTCATGATTAATTTTGCGCTTTATTCCGTTCATGTGTTTATTACAAAAGAGCGATGTTCTGCTAGATTGGATTGCGTGCATCTGTGGGTGCTTGTCTTGTAATCCAAAAGTTGTGGGTTTGATTCCCACTCCAGGCGTAAAATTTTACTTCATTATTATTTTATCTTGCAATGAAAACATCAGAGTTGGCGATTGAAGTAGAAAATAGTCAATAGCTGCCTTATGAGATAATTTAACTGCTTATAGTCCTGGACCATAATATCGGGCGAGAATCTCACACATGCTGTTGTCACATTACTTCTTGGTGCCCAAGTGGCAATTCTGGCTACACGGCCAATTTCTTCATGGTAGTTACCACACAGCTACCACAGAGTAGACACAGATTACCTACCCACTAGACGTACACTCGCCGGCCAGGATTCCGTGTATTTTTGCCGCATAGACGGATAGTGTACACACAGCGGCTGTCTCCATCGTCGCGGAGTAGCTACGTGGTTACACCGGCTCTCAGCGCGCGCGGTATTTCTCATGGCCAATTTTGTTTTTTAGATTTTTTTTGGCATATATTTGCATTGTTTATCAATTGTGCGGGGATATAGGGTTTTTTGATGATGCCCGATTCGAATTTCGTAATGATTTTCCTAAATAAATATCAGAACTTGCTAAACAGCGCCCAAGTGTATAGCGCCCTCATTTCGTCCACTATCAAAATGGCGTCGTGGTTACCACGGAGTAGCTACGCGGTAGCTACATGTCTACTCCGGTACTGTCTACACCAAATGCACCTTCTCTCCACCTAGTGGGGAACTACAGGGTAGTCATGGGGGTAGGTACTGTATAGTAGCCACATCATTGTACACCAAATAACTGTGTACTTTGCAAGCCCTGTCTTGCAGCTACTCCCTCGCAATTAGCCCAGTGTGTACTGTGCAGTAGCTGCCACGGTAGACACGGTATAGCTGCCGTATAGGCTACCACGTTGAGTAAGAAAACGGCCGTGTAAACAAGTTGTTGTCACCATGGAATATTGCCCGATGTTGTTACTCTTTTGGAAACGTTTTTTCAGCGTGAGTAGGTGATTATCATGCTAATTACTATTAATAAAAAAATAGGGAAATTGTTGTAATCTATTTCATTAAATAAAGCAGCTTATCTTAAGTTTTATGTCGATACCAAATTCATTAAATTATACAAAACAAATGTCCTTTCCCCCTCTAAGGTTGTAAATCTGTTGATACAAAGGGTATGTTTATGCTTAAAAAAAATTTCTAAAAATTCTTGCAGAATTAAAGAAATTCTTTATTAATATTTCTTTCAGTGCTGAGTTACGTTTTTCTATTCGTCAACCCTTGATATGATGCACTTCAGAAATCTTGTAAGAAATATAAACCACAGGGGATTAAAGTACAGACATCCCTTAACTGATTTTAACTAGAGGTGGGGAAATAAACTTTTTTTCAAATCTCTATTTGACGAGTAGATTCTATGGCCATTTGGGCTGCTCTAAAATCTGGCAAGCATTTTGTTGTGAAATGAATTTTTGATATGGTTCCTTAGAAAGTCAATGGGGAATTTTGGCAATTTTCGACATAACTTCAAAATGCAATGTTCTGAACTTATTTTGTCCGAAACACACACAGTTCCTTTTGTATATTCTATAAATATTGGCAAAGGAAAACTATAATATTGTGTTGAACTGTGAAGGGCTTGAATTTGACAAAAATGTTATTGTGGGATGCAAAGCAGTAAATAGAATATTAGCCTTTCAGCCAGTAGACTTAGAAAAGAACATGAGAAACACCATTGTATTGCTCTTGTAAAGAGGCTCTGTACAAGAGTTTACTGAAGCATGCCACAATAGTGGTGTAATGTTCTTTTGCAAGTCTACTTGCTTAATGGCTATTCTTTTCATGGCTTTGCACCCAACAATACAATTTCTTTAAAATTGAATCCATTTGTAATTCTGGACATTACATTTTTATTTTGCCATTATTTATGGAAAATAACAAAGCATCTCTCTGCATTTGACAAGAACATTGCTTTTCAAAGTTCATGGGCCAAAATTGCCAAAATTTCCCTTGACTTACATGGCATTTGACAAGGCGGTTTTCGAACTACCAGGTCCCCTTCGTAGTTAAAATGAGGAAAAGTAACATAACGTTAAGCTCAGATTGAGATTGGTGATTGAAATAATTGGTTTTTGAACCACTGAGGCTTCATGACCATACAATCACTTGTATTATTTTGACCTCGGTGACCCACTTAACCTTCTGAATGTTGACCACATGCATTCAGTTTCATGACTATGCAACCTTTTAGTGGATGAGCCAGACCATCTAAAGAACCTATTGGTACCACCTGGGGGGGGGGGGGCAAAGAGGCATTATACCAGTGCTCCCTCATACTATGACAAACATGAAATGTATGTGGCCATTCTGAGGGGTAGCTTAAGCGGCTATGGGCTCGCAAATGATGATACAAGGGTTCAAATGAAAAGTGGTCAAATTGTGTTGAATTGCGCACCAAAATGTTCGTATGATCGCAATGATTAAAAAAATTTATAGTTGTGCTATCTCTGACTACCTTATGTAGTTATAAGCTGAAACCGTTATTGTAGGTCAAAGTTCAAATTGAGCTTCTACCGGGTCAACTACGAAAAACTGCTTCATTTCAGTGGAAATGGTCTCATCTTATTTGTATGTAAGCAAGTAAAATCAGGTATATTTGGACAATGTACAATGTATATTTACCAAGTTACACCCACAATTAACCCCAGCCCCCTATAGGGGTATAGGGTAGTACTAGTGAGGTGCGTAACTTGTTAATTTAATTTCACATTGCAGAATGTCCAAACTATTCCTTATTTTAATTGTCATAACACTACAAACAATATGCACCATTTCCCCTGAAATTGTAGCGTTTTTAGTATTGACCCCCTGTAAAGCTAATTTAACTTTGGGCCCCTCAATAACAGTTTTTCAGCTTATAAGTCCTTAAGGGTATCGAGAGGATAGCACAAACTATACATTTTTTTAATCCTTGTGATCATACGAACATTTTGATACATTCAACAACATGGACCACTTTTCAATTTTGACTCCTATTTATCTTTTGCAGCCCCCTAGCTCGCTTAAGCGACCCCTACAGAATGGCACATACATTTTCGTATGTCATGGTCTGAGGTAACCCTGGTAATCAATGCCTCTTTGCCCTCCTCCAGGTGGTAACCGACCAACACACCTGGCTCCCCACTATTTGTAGTGTTTTGACTTTGGATGACCTTCACAAGTTTCAGCACTGAATGTTTACCACCCCATTGTAGTTATATGACCACCCCAATGGTCTTGGTCTAAGGGCTTATTGCATACCATGGAAATCGCCATTCAGTTTCTGACGAACAACCATTGTGTAGTGATGTACTTTGGATACTTTTCACAAGTTCAGCTTGAATGTTTGACAACCCATAGTATTTGATATGACCCAGAAGACCTTGACAAATGTTGCATCAAATGTTGACTACACCTGCCAAGTTTCATGACCATAGAACCACTGACTTGCCATGACCCTTGAAATTTTCCAGCACTGAATGCTAACCACACCTACCAAGCTCATAACCACACAACCATTTGCAATGAATTAACCTTGGATGACCCAGATGACCTGGAAATGACCTTGAAAAAAATTAGTATCAAATATTGACTACACCAGCAATTTTCTTGGCCATACAGCCATGTATAGTGAAATGACCTTTCAATTTTTTGGCACTGATGTTACCACATTTGACCTCAAATTATTGCCTAGATTTTTTTTGAGCAGCCCCACATGACCATAGAATCTACTAGTTTTGAAAACAGGCGTTTCTCGTACCACAAGTGGTCCGCCTGGTTGCGCGATCACTTGCTTATGATGAGTTTGGCAAATGATTAGAAAGGAGAAACAAATGCATTGAATAAGTGTTCCAAAATGACCAATTTAATATAAAATGGGATTGATGGAGCCATATTTATTGGTAAGCTGGGGGAAATCACAGGTACACAAAGACACCCCACCTCTCGCCAACGCACCTCAACTCCTTTCCCCAACAGCACCCCTACCCCGAGCACCCACCCACCCCTCCCCGTGCACCCCACCTCCCACTACACCCCAGCCCTACCGGCATCCCCACACCCAGCCCTGCCCCTCCCCTGCCCCCTCCCCAACACCCACCCTGCCTCCTCCATATATTTACACACAAGATGTAGGTATAGTAGGTTTTCATGTAGCAAAGGTATTTTGCATATCCGATGTACCAATTTTAGCGATACCGCAATAGGCATATTAATTAGCTCATTGCATACTAAGCCGCATGTATCTGAACTTTCATCAATGGCAAAGATGCGCATCATAATGGGTTTTCGTGCAGTGAAGGGAATTTTGGTCATACCGCATTTACCGTTTCAAAAAATACAATTACGCTTGATTTTTGCTATTATTAGCTCATTTGCATATGTAATTTGCCCGAAATATCCCAGCATCTAATCAGGTCGAGAAATCTTTAACCCGCTTCCTTCCACCCATTTACATCATTATACGCCCGACGGAACTCCAGATAAATGCAGCCCAAGCCCTTGCGGGGAAAGTGGTGTAATTTTGACACGCCAAAATAAGCTAATTAATCTCATATAATGCAGCCAAAAGCTGCTCTCCTCTAATAACCCTACCAAGTGTGAAGACAATCGGATTAGCGGTTTAGGCCAGCAGAGCATTTCAAAAATGGTTAACCGAAATGTCTGAAAAAATATGCGATAATAGCTAATTAAAATTCATGAATATGCAAAAAAAAAAATGCAGCCAAAAGTTACACATAATACCTGCCGGCATATCACTCTATCATCCTATCAAGTTAAGGTAAATCGGGGGGGATTAGGTTTAGCCATGCATGAGCAATTTAAAAAAGGTTAAACCGAGTCATACGGACGGACACACAGAATTGGGATACAATCTTAGCCAAAATTTTGTTGGAACACGACCTGCTCTTTTTGCCCTGATTATTTGCCGTATTTCCCTAAGAGATATTAAGAAATAGGTTCAACTTGGATTGGGAGGCTTGGAGCATTCTCATCCATGCACCCTCCCTATCCCACAATCAAGTTGGGTTTTGTAGGGTGGCGACTGGGGCATCATTTGAAGAGGACTATAAAAGTGTTCCAACACCTTTGGCTAAGATTGTAGTATGTGCCTCCATGAACATTAGTTCAGGCGACACAAAATGTCATATGCTAACCCTATTTCAACGATCATTCAATCTAAATCACCACAATACAACTATTATCCCAATTGATCAATTTATTCCCATATGCTGTACCAAGTTACATCAGGATTATATTATAACAAGCATGCTTCACAGAAGATAGTTAAAATCATCCAATCACCTTAATAATATGCTTGCAAACTCGCTTCATCACTAGAAAAACTGTATTATTTATATATATGCAAGAATTGCTTTAAGAATATATATAGAATGTATTATATGACTACTATGTATTAACCTTCGGTTCATTATACACATCAATATTTCTATAAAGCACTAAAAAAGAAATTATGAAAAACACCTAGACTGGTGTAATTATCTGCATGTCCTGCTAAAAAAACAGAACACTTAAATTACTGAAGTTAAAGCCTGAAATATACACACTTAATTCAGATAATACATTCACCAGGTATTTACAAATGTTAACTTAAGTTACTGGAAGTTTTGATTATTTGGTATTGTTTCTGTATAAATATACAAAACTGGTAAGATTTATTATCTAAAATAGGTTGCATTGGAACATTTATATCTTTCCCCCAAACTATTTGTTACTATTATGCTGTTTTTGGTATCATTAAAAGCTAGTTTGGGGTTTGATTTACATAATGTATCCAAGTTATTTAATGAAAAGTTACAAGTTAAATTCCTCAATTATCATTTCTTATAAAAATGGGAAATTGCAGTTACTGGAAGTGTTTGTGCATCTATTACAAGTATTGCATAGTTAATTGTAAAAGGGTGGTTAAGGTTCACTTGGTCTAAGGGACTTATTGCAGACCAGGGAAACTGCCATCTGGAATAAATGGATCTTTGGCAAAAGGTCTAAATGATGTAGCCAGTGGTCCCCATCTTCAAAAACCTCTTTAGTTGGAAATTTTGTTCTTGTTTAGGGGTAATTCAATGAAAAAATATCACCCAAGTCCTAATCTAGAACACACATATTGACATGAGCATGTTACATGTACGCACACACATGGGCAATTAGTAGGAATGATGATTCCACACCATTTTAACAAGGAATATCAAGGGATCCCACAAGCTGGAAATTTACAAAGTGATATCAAAACTTGAAATTCTATTATGGCCATGATCAAATGGTGTCGAACTAGCCCTAAATCTGATCACTTCAGTGTAAAGGTCAAATTTAAGATGGGGGTTTCACAATATTGAAAGATAGCCATATCATGGAAATTGCTATCATCAAAACTGGCAAAAATAAGACGTGCTTTGTGTGGAAATTCAATATTTTCATGTTACAGGTGAACACGGTGGTAATAAACTGTTTCGGTTTTTTTCCAATATATGTAACCATATGCTTTGATATTAAAGATTTTCTACTAAATCTATTAGCATGAGTGCTACACCAACTGCAATAAAGACAATGTTAACTTAAAAATGGGCAGGGCTCTAAACTCCCAAGTTTTATTGCTAACAGAAACTTTCCTTCACTAAAAGAAGCAATCATTTGCAATGTTCACCTAGTTTACTAAACCTTCAGGATATAGTTTACTCTTAGTTCCCTGAGCATTGCTAAGGAGTCAATACAGCATCAATTCATCAGTCAATCTGTGCACGCACCCTGTTCATTTATAAAAGCTATTTACCGCTAGGCGACAGAAAAAAAGTGTTTTAAAGGGGGTCAATTTTTCTTATATGGAGATCAAAATTGGTCTAAAATAGCCCCAAATCTGAAAAATCAGGAGAAAAAATGAAATTTGTTTATAAATTTTCTTTAAAAATTAGCCAAAATTGATCAATTTGGGCTAAAAACAGGCTGATTTTACATGATTTTTGGAAAACTAACAAAAATATTCTGCAAAACTGAAAATTCAGGGTCGGTTGGGCCCGTAAAACAGTTTTTTTAGTCACCTACCAACAAATTTTTACAAGTAACAGTATCTCTGTGGGAAATAATGCTTCTCAACTATGTTCAGGGAGTGTGAGACGTAACTCCTGGTCTCTAAACTGCTTAGAGCCACATTTGTAATAATATCAATATATACTTTTGAAAGGGGAAAATTTCCATGGATATTTTATCTTCCGAAATTATTTACAGTAATAAGTGGAAATCAAAGGCATTCATAATTTGAAGTACAATGTGCCATTATAATAAGAACACAAAAATATGCAAAATACCCCAATACTCCAGGGTTTTCCAGGGTTGATTCTTGCAAAGATCCTAAAACCAATTCTACATGTTCTATACATACAACAAGTTGGCAAGAATCCACTGATTCTTACAACATATGCTTGTGAGAATCCAATGCGATTCTTGCCAATATGTCGAAATCCAAACTCTTATTTGGGTGGCATATTAAAAATAATACAAACTACTTCACTTAAGATGGTATTATTAGTGATAAACAGCCTCCCCAGTTCAATTAATTGCAAGCACCCATAACATTTCTATGTACATTTTTGTTTTAAACTATCACCTGTCATTTACATAATAATTGTATTCAACAACTCTTACAAAATAGGTATTACGTCAAAAATGACTTGCATAAATAATTTAGTCACCAATTAGGCAAGTAACATCAAGATTAGTATGCATACATTTGTTGCATAACACTATGACACCATTCCATATGCATGATGCAAGTATTACTACATCAGGGATATATTCATTTTGTGATCTTAGGAACTTCTTTTGTATTTATAATTCCACAGATATTCTAAACAAAAAGGTTATTTATGAAATTGAAGTTGATTCTGTTTGTATTGTTATGCACCACAGGGCCACTGTTTTGTAATTTGTGTCCATTTACAAACAGAATTTACAAAATTACAAACTACTTCTAAAGCAGATCAAACTACATGTACGATTAAGGGCATATGCAGTTCTTTCATGTCCATGGTGCACTATTAAGAAGGCCCTCACAACTGTGTTTTGATCACATTTTCTTTATTAATATTCATATCCTGTGGAAAAAGTACCTATCACTGTGCCATGCTAGAAGTACATTAAGTAATCAGTTTAATCTTTAATGGGTATTGTTTTTTTTCCAAAATTATGCAAATGAGCTCAATTAATATTCATAACCTATCCAAAGAGTACACAACACATGACCTCATTATGTTCCACCACTGTGCTATGTTAGAAGTTCATTGAGTAATCAGTTTAGTCCGTAGAGTGGATTAATGCTTTGCCGTCCACCCATCTGCGCTACTACATAAGCCTACATACATAACACATTGTGTTGTGGGGGCCAAAAATCTAATGATAAATTACCACACAAAACTGTGGCAATACTTTGAATCTTGCAATATTATCAAATGATACAATTACCTATTACAGGGACATTTCATGATCCATAGCCTCATCTCCCAGCTGACTACAAAGTTTCTAATATGATCTGAACCGATGACCTAAGTATGTCTGCCTAATCTTGTGTACAGATTCAATCTGCTCTTCAAAAAAAAATGTTTGTATTTTGTAGAGTCAGTCGGGAAGAAGTGGTAAATGCAATTGGAGAAATGAAAACAGGAAAGGCTGCTGGACCCTCGGAAGTGAGTGTTGAGATGATTATTGAGAGTGGAGAGATTGGTGTGTGATGGAAGTTGTGTCAGAGGGTGTTAGATGGAGGAGGAAATGCCGGTGGAGTGGGGCCGCGTTGATGTGTTATGTCCAATTTTAAGGGAAAAGGGGATGCAATGAGCTGTGGTGCATGTAGGGGTGTTGAAGTTGTTGGAGCATGCGATGAAAATTGTGGCGAGGGATTTAGAGAACAGAATCGGAGGATAGTGAAAGTGAATGAGAGGCATTGGTTTTATGCCAGGGAAGGACGATAGATGCAGTGTTCATTCTGAGGAGGATGCAAGGGAATCGGCAAGGGAAAGGAAGCTTATCTGTGCGTTGGGGCTGCGAGAATCAGCCTTGTTGATAGCAGGTACTGAGGAACGTGATCGAGTGGGCGATGGAGGACGAGGGGTATACCCAGAGTGGTGGTTAGAGTGGTGATGAGCCTGTATGAAGGAGCAAACAAGAGTTAGAGTAGGGTCTGAGGCGTTTGGGGTGAAGGTGGGTGGGCATCAGGGTTCTGTGCTGTCGCCGTTTGCCAATTTGTGGTTGATGTGGTTACGGAGAGTGCAAAAGAAGGTTGATGAGTGAGATGCTGGATGGTGATTAGTTTTAATGTTGAAGAGACAATGGAGGGAATGAGGGAGAAGTGTTGGAAGTGGAGACGGCATTTGAGAGTAAGGCCTGAAGGTAAACCTTAAAAAGACAAAAGTGCTGGTGAGTGGGGAGGAGGGGGAGGAGATAGTGAGTAAGGTGGACCATGTGGAATATGTGGAAAGAGGGAGGGGCAAATTCAGTGTGGTGTGGTGTGAGAAATGTGGGAAGGCTTCTTAGCCTTTTCAAGGCTTTGATTATTTATCAATTTGTGTGAGTCGCCTCTCTGGAACGCTCAAAGTTCAATCGTAATCAAAGCTTTTCGCAAATATTTCCATTTCTTTGTTACTCATTGTTTTTCGGGATATTTCTTCCGGAACTACAGCGATCGTGATGGTCAATGAGGAGGTCATCGTTCGTACTTTAAAAGATTTAAAATAGTTCCTAGAATACGAGTTTATGGAAAAATGATCAATAACCATTCAATTATTGGTTTTGAGTTGGTAACCGATTCAAAACAAAGCAGAATACCGGGGAGATACAGCCCCAGGATCCATGAGGCAGGCTTACAGCTAGCTGGGAATGTCAAATGGCGAAGACTTTTGCTGCTGTGAAAACGGCACGGTGTGATGATGAAAATCATGGTGGGTGGAATTACATGCATCGTTTTGTCAGTGTCACTGTGTGAATGTATGATCCCGGTTGTACATGGTGGTGTAGGCTTATTCGAGCTCGCTACACGTACGGGGGTACTGTGCTGAATATGACTATCATGAGGGTATTTGAAGCTACGGCTAAGTGTTTGTACTGATGTGATTCGCTTTACTATAATGTGAATTTTACAGTCATTTTAGTGAACGGATTTGTATTTTACAAGTAGTTTCATGCATAGTTCAGCAATGGTTTGGCCGAAAGTTAGCCTTAAATTGGGCAGTAATTAGTGCCCCTGTCAAGAAATGTAAGTTCCTCGAGGTTAAGTTCATGTCTGACTAGCCTAGGATGTGCGTGTCCCTAAATTCTCGGCGTGAATTGTGAACTGGACGTCATTTCTGGCTTGAATCCACACGTCAATTATTGCGTGGGCATGTGGATACGCGGGTCAGGATTATCTTTCAGTTTAATGTTCAAAATCACTGGTATGTCTGTGAGTGGCAATTTGACTGCTCACTGCAGTACAAATATATTGATCAATATGACTGACGGATGCCCTAGTCTAGTCTCATAGTCAGGGTGTTTGTTGCAGGGGAGGGGGGAAAAACATTTACTAGCCTTTACTGGGACTTTTATTTCTGTAGAGCTGGGCTACAACTATCCCATCTGCCACGCATCTCACATACCGTACGGTCTCACTCGCACTCGCAGCGGTCAAGAACTTCGTCGAATTTTGCTTTGAATCGTATGCTAATTAGGCCGTGCAAAAATCGATATGGTAATTTTGACGGGCGACGTCATCGATATTGGCAAGTATCTGAAAACGTTGTCATCGATGAAATTGGGCGGTGCTTACGATGACGACTACTTTGATTGACACATTATGCTTGCACTGGGAAATACCAATTTGCGCAAAGACGCCTCGCTCCGCTCGGCCTCACGCCTTCGGCGTTCGACACGCGCCTTTGGCGCGCTCGCGGTTGGTGGATATAAATGCGAGGCGTCTTTGACAAAGACTATGGATTCATGGGAGATGCACAAAGATGAAGAGAGTGACCCCAAGTTTGGCAAGAGACTTTGTGTGTGGGAGATGCAAGAAGGGAGTTGAGGGAGTGGGGAAGGAGGTGGAAAAGTTGTGTGACGAGGTGGAAACAGTGAAGGAGTTCACATACCTAGGGGACAGGATTAGTGCGGGTGGTGGATGTGAGGCGGCTGTGACAGCCAGAGTAAGGTATGGGTGGGTGAAGTTTAGAGAATGTGGAGAGTTGTTACTTGGGAGAAGATTTCCTTTGAAGATGAAAGGGATGGTGTACATGTACAAGAGTTGTGTGAGATCAGTGATGCTGTATGGGAGTGAGACATGGTGCCTGAGTGAAAATGAGATGGGGACTTTGAGAAGGGCAGAGAGAGCAATGGTGAGAGCAATGTGTGGTGTGAAATTGATGGATAGGAAGAAGACTGAGGATTTGATGCAGATGTTGGGTTTGGAAGAGGCGGCTGACCGACTGGCGAAGGCGAATGGTGTAAGATGGTATGGGCACGTGCTGAGGAAGGATGAGGAGCATGTTTTAAAAAGGGCTTTTGAGTTTGAGGTGGGTGGTTTGAGGAAGAGGGGTCGACCAAAGAGGACATGGAGGAAGCAAGTGGAGGAGGAGAGTAGGAGGGTTGGGTTGAGGATGGGGGATGCGTTGAATCGGGCGAAGTGGAAGGAGGGAGTAAGGGCAATTGCTACGAATGTGAGGTGAATCCGGCCACCCCCGGTTGCAGGGACAAAACCGGATTTAAAACTTTGGTTTTACTACTACTACTACTACTTTTAAACGGACAGAAATTACATCACAGTCACAGAAACACTGTGATATGAATATTTGCTCATCATATCATCACAACGCACAATCAAAATCAACTTAAAATTTTGGGGAACAAAATGTACGAAGATGCTCAGGTACAATAGGGAAAGTTCATTGTACAATGTTTTTCAAGAATTGAAATGCCATGTCTATTCCATAATAGCCCATAAATTTAAAGAGGCATTTTTTTATCCATAGCCTTGTCTTTAACCATTGAGAATTGTACATTATCTGAATTGTTGTGCAAGTATTGTATAATACATCTTGGCAATTGATACAAACATTTCATTATAACATCAGAATAAACTGGAGTTTCTAAGATCACAAAGGGCACCATTAAGCAGTACCTCACAACATGCCATGGAAACATAATACTCAAACATGCTAGGTCATTACACCTTAAATAAGTGGGGATCTTTCACATGCACATACTGCAAATTCACACAATATAAAACTTTTAACGATTATTTACAATCCGTGCAAAAATATTACACAAAGGAAAGAATCAAAATGCTACTGCTCAGCCATACAAATGCAAAGAGTAATCTTGTGAATAACTTTAGAGTAATACTTGGCCATTTCACATTTGATTATACCCAAAATATATATGCAAAAAAATATGCAAATTGCTCTAATATACACTACACTATTGTTGATTTTCAAAAATATCTTAGCAAACAAAGGGCATCTGGGGGAATTAGGATATACATACAAAATATTGCAAACAAAATATATATTTTTGTTTTTTAATTGCTGTACAACTTAAGATTGGCATGCCAGAAACACTCATTTTTGCATTGTATTATCATACACAAGAAGATGCAAACAAGGAATTTTAATTTGGAACACCAAGAACTAGCAAAATATATGGTTGGTGATAATTTACAGTGGGATTCAAACATTGCTGCCGTTAGACATTTCCTGAGACAGAAATTGTATGAGAGACATACCCTCTTTAGAAAAGATATCTCAAAGGGAAACAAATTTCTGCATCAAACATTTGACCATTTTAGAGCTCATACCTTTGCCACAACAGAAAATTTGAAGCAAGTTGGCAGTTTGAAAGTTTGTAATGTATGATTTAATAATCTACTACTGATATGTCTGTTTGTAATTGTATTAATAAATGCAGAATAAAATGAAACAAAAACTTATTTATATGCATGATTTGTGTGTATCTTAAAATCTCTTTTTGCAGTGTGATCCAAAATGTTCAATTTAAACAAGTTTACTTCATTGTTTATAATACAATTGTCATCAAATTATTCATGTAATCTTTCCATGGCAAAACACATTTGTTGAACTCTGAGCATATAGGAATTATTGACTTAGGCATTGTTTGTGGTTTGTTGACTTCAGAAACCAAACTCTAATACTATGGAAAATGCAAAAAGTCAATTCCAATTATATACTTGGCTCTATTGTGAATAGCATCAAGCTGAGCTAAGGTGATAACTGTTTTAGCATTCAATGCAAGTCCCAATCTACACATTCTGTTTAAGAAATTTTGTATTTTACTGAAATGTGCCTGTGTCCCTTTGGCCCTCCTCTACCCGAGCCATTTTTTGTAACAACACTCCCGAAGGGGGGGGGGGGGGTCACCCCTTGAATTTTCCTTATTAAACATCCAATTCCTATAAATTTGATACTACAGAAAAGTTTAGAGCTGCTTCTTTCCATTGGTATCAAATAAGTATAAACATTCCTATAATGATGTCACTATTATTACATCATAAGACAAGGCAAGTATGAAAATACTGGATATAGGGTGGAAAATTCATATTTTGCAATTTTACTGGCTCTAAACGTGGCACTAAATGCTCTGTGTATATACAATTAGTCATTTGCCATCATTTAGAGCCAAAAACTGCTCTAAATACAAATCTGATATTTCCAAACTTTCTTTGGAAAAAAAATTGCATATTCTGCCTTCTACATGGTATGTTAATGAAAATTGAGAGTTTTGTTGGCATGCAAACTTATGACATCATTCAAGGTAATACTAGGCATGTTGGTACTCATTTGGTATCAATGAAAAGAGGACCATAGCTATCTATTGGTACCAGTAAGTAGCTGTGACATGTCAATTGACAATTACATCATTTGGTACCATAAAAGGGGGTTTTTGAATCTACAAGGGTGGTAATCCCCCCCCCCCCTTCGGTTAATGTCTCCAAATGAAGGAATTATTCAAGAAATCATTTCTTTGGAAAGCTGTTACACCATAACTAAGGTATAATTGCACATGTGTAACTAGTAATCAGGAAATGGTTGACAATTATCTTCAAAACAGTGATCAATACCAAATGTATTCGATCAATGCTCAGTGTGAAAAGCTTTATTAGAAGAACTTGTCCTACTTTGATATTTGCATGATGTTTCTCACTTTGCAGCAAAAGGTTAAGCTCTGTTATATTTTTATCAGGAAATATGTAATTCATTGGAATAATTCTTGTTTTTGTTTTAATCACCCACAATAATGTAATCTTTGTTATATGACCATTTATCTTCTGGAAAATAACATTAAGTACGCATGCAAGATAAAAGACACAAGCTTGCACAAAATCTGTGTATTTTGATATCATACATTACATGTAAAAACAAAAACAAAATATATTTAAAGCCACACCCAGAAACCTAGCTAACAGGTTACCTTAAACATTACAAAATGTTCCATTTTTTTACTCATCTTTAAATCAATACTTACACTGTACACAACTTATTTATGTACAAAAAAAGTTTATAATGCAGAACATATAAGATAACAATATACAAACAAAGAAAAAGTAGTTAGAGTTTAACATAAGAATATACAAAAATAATATCAGAGCAGTTTTTTAATTACATTTTGAAACAATTGTATACATTGTCGATATAGTACATCAATTTGTGCATATACTGATAAAGCAGAAATTGTCATATTTTAGAAGTGAGCTTTCCCTAAGGAACTTGTAATGGACCTTGACATCTTAATTCAAAATGTGACACACTTTCTTTATAAAGGTTATAAGACACTACTTTGTGTACATAGTCTACTTACAACAAGTTGCCAATGTCATTCACAACTTTGAGAGAATGCCAGGGAGTCTATTATATTGGCAACTTAAATAATAATAATAGCAGAGATTTATATAGCGCCTTATGCTATTGGCCTCTAAGCGCTTTCACAAATGGTCGCTGATCACTGTGGCCCAACCATACCATAAACCATTTAGCATCATTTCAAGGGATGAAGCAGATCAGGGTCAGCGCTTTCCCTTATCAGCAAACATACATCGAGATAACCATCGCAGCCAGGACCAGCTTCCCAAATATCGCATGGGTAAATCGGGACAACCAAGCGGTTAATTTCTTGTCCAGGGAAATTACAAGATAGCTGAATCTCACAGGGCTCGAACGCACGCCTATACGCATGGATGAGCATACACTGGAGTCGAGCGCTTACCTGATTGAGCTATCTTGTCCGCTTATAACTTGTCCTATTAAGGTGAAGTTTCTGTCGTGGGCGTTAACACAAATTATGACAAACTTTATTAGAATTATGCATTAAGTGGGAGGTTGCCGTGCATTCACATGGGACCATATTTTGTCAAATTTTTAAGTGGGAACAATAATTTGGTAGGCTCTCCTTACCCTTCACTTATATGATGGTGCTCTATGGTAGCCATGTTTTTACCTCAATTATATCCATTATATACCATGTTAATCCATTTAACAAGTCCATAAAGGTCTGGTACTGACATGGGTAAGTCAAACCCATGCATACAAACTCTTAGCTGAAAGCAAACTACTTTAACTTCATGATGTCAGAAGAATTTCACACACAAAGATTACACAGTTGTTCATTATTTACCATTAGGTGCTACTTCCTGCCTTTTTTCTCCTATGGGCCAACCTTGTATAAAACGAACATTTGTAGAAAGGGACAGATGGTAAATTAATAAAAAAGTTCATATATTCTGGGAATTCACCCAGCAGTATTTTCTATTTAAGGTAGGATCATCGGATAAAATGGTCTTACAGAAAAATGACCATAAAATCAAAACCCCTGAATCAATTTAGTCCAAACTTGACTATGGTAAGGATTGAACTCTCCTCCACAATTTTTTGCAGTTTCAAGACTGCATGATTTGTTTTAGTGTTTTTATTTATTTTTTAAAAATTCCCTAATTTTTACAATAAATAATTTTTCCCAGCCTAAATGGAAGGTGCTTTTAAGCTGAAACTTTAGGGATGTGTGTATAAACAAAATACCTAAAATCAAACGTTGGCTTTTTTGAAGCAAGTGTTTAATTCTTTAGAAAAAAATATTTAGGGAAAAATAATTAAGGGAAAATTAAAAACACCTATTATTTCAAATAGAAACACTCAATCTGCAAAATCTAACGTGAGAATTTTCTAAATTTGATTTCCTTTCATATAACACCTTATTCATCACCAAGAGAGTTGTAGTTTCTTCTAGGAAACATTATGAAAAGAAATACTTCAACAAAAAAGTGTTGTTGCGACCACCTGTTCTTTGTTTTTGATGACACACAGAAAAATAAAAAAATTGTATGAATTTTTGATATTTCTTTAACCATTAAAAACAAACACCAATCTTATAACTCATCAATTACTTGAGAAATAATTGAAATAAAATGTGTAGTTTTTCACAAAATTGCCCCATTTTAGTCATTTTCTATACTGCCAAAATCAGCCCCTGTACAAAGTCTATGGGAATTTGAAAATGCATTATGTGACATATCTCTAAAACGCCTTTTTGGAAAAAATTAAAATTTGGCACACATGTTTCTTTTACCAATACCAACATTTCATGAGAATTTCAACAAGATCTGGGCACGAGCCGTAGCCCATAATCCTACCTTAAGTAACATTTTGCACAATAACTTAATTATTATGCATCTGTGGTGCAATACCACAGTGCGATTAGCGTATACCGCCCAACACTGCACAATACGCAAAAATATCGGGCATTCGGTCATGCAACTCGTCAAGCAAATACTCTGTTTTTATTAGTTTTGAAGCCATTTTAAAACTATTTTGGTCAAGTCAGCTTCTTCTTGCTTAATATTGGATGGCTTTTTTTCGCCAAGAAAATATCAGGCTCGTCTTCGACTCGCCCGATATTTGATCTAGGCTCGGGCGATATTTTCTGTTATCAACCTCAGCCATCCAATATTATATAAGTACTCTTTCTTTAAAAATTCTTAATCTGATCATCAAACAGTCAAGTATAGTAACATCAACTGATTGAGTCGTCTATTCATCCCCAGAGGGTGTTTTGAATCAATCCCATGATGCATAGCAATGTGCCTATACCGCACTGTACTAAACATATGTCAGTACTTAGGGATAAAAAGTGTTTTTAAAGTTTAAGAACCACAAGACATTTCATAATTGTGCAAAAAATTCCCTAGCTTTGTGGGCTAAAATGAGTGTTAAAGTCAGGGTTTTTATGGGTTAAGAATAGAATTTTTTATGAGATCACATGACCCTATTGAGGTTAAATTTCCCAAAACTGGTGCATTGTGGGATTGACTCAAAACACCCTCTGATTCATCCCAGTACATTTACTATTTTGGTTCCCTCAGACTGGTCATGGACTCAAAGACGAAAATAACATTCAACATAACTTGCCATTGAACTGTTGGTATGATGTTAGATTTTGGGCCTTGGATATTTTGTGTAACATTCACAACTTCGTACTTTCTCAAGTTTAAAAAAATCCAAGTACAAAAGGAAGAAGATTAAAAATAGCAACAGAAAATGGAAGACGGTCATCCATGTCATTTACCTACTCGAGAGTCATTGCTATCATCAAAACGGTGGCAGTAACATGCATCTTGGATTTAGATGAGGGTGAGAGTGAGGCAAAAGTCTACTGGGTACCACTGATCTCTATACAATGGCTACACAACAGCAATTGTATGTTAGATGAATGATGCAACCGGGACACAATAGCATTCCAGAGACACCTCTTTAACAGAAGTTGTATCCCGGGTCCCGTTTTCGAGACATGCCATCCCATACGCGCGCAACTTGAAATACAATGAGCTCAATGAATTGGCTTGATTTTGTAGTCTGTTATGTCGCTTATCCACATGTTAATGGGAACACATTTTGTGTAAATGACCGGCTCTTAAAGGGATTAGCAGCGAACCATCGAAAAAAAATCATCAAAATTCATATTTTTATATTTTTGTTACTGGCATGGATATGCGAACATAACCTGCATGTAGTTGGCTTGAAATCAGTGTATTAAAGGCAAGGCAGTACTTTTTATCTGATTCTGTAATTTCTATACTTGCGTATCAAAATTCTGACTTGATATCAAAAAAGCCTTTCCCGGTGAATATCACAGATTTTCAGCGTGATATTGTGCACCATTATCAATACAGTTTGACCTCAAATGCAAACATTATTGATCTTTGTTCATTCTGTACTGGTGTAAACCACAATCAGCTGTTTAATGCAGATTTTGAGACGCCGTCGCTGTATGTCTATTTGCGGGAGACGGTATGCCAAATTTCCTCAAATACTTCGGTTTTTTTTCACTATTTGGTGGTTTGTTTCTACATTAAAGCAGTTACATGGAATTGTACACACTTATCCCCAATTTATAAGTTAAAAACATGCATTTCCACATTTTTTTGATTCTCTCGCATTATCGCTGCTAATCCCGTTAACCACCTGCTTGGGCTCTTTTTGGATTACCAATATGGCCGTCAGTGCCTCAATTATGATGCCCAGGTTTCCAAACCATTCAATAGAGTTCAGTGGTGGGTAACAGCATTCAAGACAAATACCAACATCCTAATTAGTCCATGGCAAAGTTCAAACAGCAATACATATTGCAAATTTCTCTCTACATTGACGTGACTAATGAAGCCATAAGCAGCTAGGACTAAATGATTAAACTAAGGAAGAGCATGTGTGGTCTAGTGGAAAAGCACAGGACTCATGATCATTAGACTGTTAAAATCGTGAGTTCGAGCCCCACTGTGGTCAATGTGTTTGTGTCCCTGGGCAAGATACTTAAAGGCCGACTCAGAGATTTCCTGATGAGGGCGCCCTCAATTTCCAAAAAATCATGTTTTTTGCATGTACATAATGCTTGTCCATGTACTAATCACTGTGTGAAATTGCTAAGCTAAATCGAATTCCTTCATATAGGAAATCACAACTTTGTTATAAAACCGGAATTTTTGTTATACACAGTATCCTATGGGACGTAATACTACACATAAATGTTTACTGCATCAAAACGAAACATCCGATTCAGCTCAAATTTCGGAATTGTGCATTTTAGGTTACTATCTTTAGTTCTAGTTGACTATTTTTCATTATTACACAAAAAAATAATATTTCGAAATCTCTGAGTCAGACTTTAATCTCAATTGCCTCATCGACCCAAGCGAAATCTGGGGAGCTGCTCTGGAGAATATTACAATCTAACTGATGAAAGGCTTGTGCACTTGTAAGTTATGTCTTTGAGCAGCCACCTAAATGAAGCGAAAAGATTGTGACGATTTCTTGAAGGCGGCGTAATAATAGCGGTCAACCGCACTTTGAGCCTGTTTACGGGGATTAAGCAAGATATTAAAAAAAATAAAATTGGAATATTATTATTTTTTAGCTATACACCACACCAACATGTGTACAATGCTCTTGGACACTGAATACCAAAACCTTTTCCCATATTCATGTTTACCTTGTATGTAATGGTGATACATAATATGCGTCATGTGGACATGTATAAACAAGCATTTATGCATGACCGCTGTGACCATTGCCAAAAGTGGTAAAAAAATCATGCAATTTCATGCCAAATTTGATATTTAATGATTTAATTTTGCAAGTAATAAGTAGCAGAAAGTATGGTAAACATGAACAGGGTTCATTCATACGATTTGGGGTATAAATGTTAAGCCCTCGGGCATAAACAAGCATTCACACATCATCAGGAGATTTCCGCCATTTGTGATTGGTTAAGAGCCGGTCTTGAACAAGGATTATGGCCATGCAATAATCAATTTCTGATCACTTTTTGGGTAGGCATGTAGAAATAGGTAGATGTATGTACAATGGCTGCTATGGCTATTATTGTCTCAAAATAAATATTTGAAGCCTGATATACTTGACTGTTGATCAAAAAAACTTTTGTTCGGAATATGTGTTGAATAAAACACAAAACAAGCTTTCAAATATTTTGTATGTTAGTGCACATACAAAGCACACCCCTATTTTGTAATGGAACATCCCCCTGCTGCCACTCTGATGCCATTTATGGCTGTAGCACAAAGGGATTTCAAATCAAACCATGAGCAAGAAATAAGAAAAACAGGAGATGATTTTTTTTAATACAAATCTCTCTCAATTTGCACTTGATTGGTTGTTTTGAGAATGTTTCGAAGGCTTTTGGAATAAACAAGTAAAAAAGAAAACCAAAACTATGCTTTGAACTGGATCTAATAATACGTTGGAAAAAATTGGGTGCTTCTTTCTGGAAATGTCCTTGTGTCTCTTTAAGACGAATGTTGAAATGTCTGTTTGCTTACTATATGCAGTAACCAAAAAATGATGGCTATAATTACATTGCTGATGGAGGTAAAATATTGCCAATTATTATTACACCGCCTTCAAGAAATCATCACCAACATTTTGCTTGACTAGGTGGCTTCTCAAAGACATGCCTTACAATCGCACAAGCCTGTCAGCATTTATATTGTAATATTCCCCATAGCAGCTCCCCAGATTTCGCTTGGGTCGATGAGGCAATTGAGATTAAGTATCTTGCCCAGGGACACAAACACGTTGACCACAGTGGCGCACGAACTCACAATTTTAACGTCTAATGATCACAAGTCCTGTGCTTTTCCACTGGACCACACATGCTCTCATATTACCAATATTTTCCACATGAAATACATAAATCAGTACTACAGTAAGCGACTATCAAAATTAATTTTCACAGTAGTACGCATTTTGCCAAGTTATCTAAAAAAATCACTAACCTAGGCTTGTCTGTAATCATTTCAATGCATTTGTTAATCCAAATATAAAATATTTTTTTTTAAAACTCTGAGTCATCCAGAGGTTAGAGGCTGGTAAATTTGCTATTTTTATTCACTCCTGGAGATTGAGATCGTCCAGGTCTCATCACTCTCAAAGGCTTTCTGACCTTCGGCTGTACTGGGGGCCCAGCTTTTCTTACCGAGGTTGGAGATCTTTGTAGCTTAACCTCGTGAGGGCGCTCTTGTGGCAAATGCAGAGAAGACGGTCGACTGTTGCTTTCTTGTGATTTGTGCACAGAACCTGGTCGACTATTGCTTTCTTGTGACTTGTGCACAGAACCTGGTCGGCTGTTGCTTTCTTGCGACTTGTGCAGAGAACTTGGTCGACTGTTTACTGGTGTGTTTCCTGCGCTGTTTACTGGACTCATTGCTGGAGATTCTTGACCCCCTATGATAACATCTGGTAGAGCTGCAAGGGGGGATTTTGGTTCAGTTGGACTACTGACTGGTGTTTTGTCCTGCACTTTCTTTTCACTGTTAAACAATATGCATGCATCTAATTATACCACTGTTCCTTCACTCTACAAGTACAAAATACACTTAAAAAACAAGCCACATTTATCATGTGGTGGTTATCATTGGTTTAGGATGGCATTGATGGAAGAACACACATTTTATAAATGTACCATAAGAAGGTGTATTACCTTGTTAAATTTCTGATTTTTGATTTTTTTGGGGGGAGGGGGGGTAAAATCACTCAAAATAATAGGAGGGGATCAAACTGGAAGCAAAGCAATCTTTAATACAAATCGTAACCCAATATTCTCTCTGGATTTTGTGCCAAAAAAAATCACTGCTCAAGACACTTTGGTCATATGCACCATATCACACACACACAAAACATTTCTGGAAGACCGATTTTACACAAAAATATCAATTTAAAAAAGGGATGGTGTTATCACAAAAGAAAATAACTGTATATTTTGGCATTTTAGTGGTACCTGAATACCAATAGAACTGTTTGGGAAAAAGTGAGGGTTGTCACCAGTCTATTAATGTCACCGTCCACCATGTAACTTAAGAGGATGAAGTACAGAAATGGGAAACACATTAAAATATATATATACAATTCCAAATACCAAGAATCCTTTCATAAATAAAGACAGGTGGAGCTGATTGGTCAACAAATGGCACATGGCAAATCTCTTCTGTTTTTGAAATTAAATAAACAATAACAATAAAATTAAACTGAAAATACTCCTTTGATGTGAATTAATCCAACACTGCATTTTTTTCATGCTCCCAGTGGCGTAGTTAGGGATGTTCAGGGAGGGCACATGCTCTGGGCACCATCTTTAAGGGGATGCCGAATCAACCAGTTCCTCTTCCTTTCCAAATGGTAAAGTCAAAATGTTTGTGCACTTTATGTGCATTCATACATTTACATAAAAAGTCAACTAAAATTGACTTGATTATAATAAAATTAGTTGTATTTATAAGTCAATATTTGTCTTTGGAGAAAGTTTTGTTGGAGAAAGGGGAGGCATATCCGTATCTTGGACTCCAGGCGCCACAACCCTTGCTACGCCACTGCATGTGGATTTTAGAGACCTAGTAATTATTCAGTCCGATTTCCTGTTTTATTGAAACTTCTATGACTACTTCAAAAAGCTCACCATATGCCACATGTTAAAATAATCAGCACAGCTAGACTAGGGGCACACCCCACTCCTTGATTCCAGTATATTATTAGGCAACCTTCCACCGCTCCCAAGCCTCCTATGCTGTCAACACTTGGTACATTGCTTTTTATACACACCACACTTTAATGTGAATTTTCAAATACACACACAAGGTATTAGAACATTATGGAAGTTGAGATATGCTGGCTGCATCTGTAAAATGTCAGATCATTTTCCTTTTGTATTTCATCAATTATTTTCAAAGATATGGAATGTCAAATACTGATTTTTTTTACAACCGAGTATCGTACTACAGATACAGTAAATTGTATACTGTAAAGCACGGTACTTTGTCCAGACAGCAGTATGTAGTACTGTCATCATTTTTTTCCAACAGTGTTAAAGGGGCATTTAATGATCTATAGCCTTATCCCACGACTCATTTAAACAATTAAAAAGATTTTTATATCACCTGAACCACATGTGTGTCCTATCTTACATGTGGCCGTAAGTGCAAGAAATTATGAATTTTGTAGCTTGTCAACAGAGTGACCTACAGAGCAGTGTGGTACAAGCATTTACTCATGACACAAAATGTGTGATCAGAAATGTCTAAAATTAAGAAAATATGCTTTTTGAAGATGTCCAAGGTGGATATTAAAGAAGGTGTTAAATCACCAAATGCACCTTTAAACATGTGTATCATGGTAAGTTGCAGCCGTATTTGCGAGCACACAAAATCAGCCTTTGTGAGATGCGTGCAAAATACCTGCAAAAAAGTGATGACATAATTTTATACTTCTGACTGGACAAAGCATAGCAGTAAATGTTTCACAAACTGCCAACCACTAATTTTGTGGCATGAAATTTGGGTAGACCATTACCTGCCTACTTGCAATGTTCATGGCAGAATATTTATCCTAATAAGTGCCCTTGCCCAAATAGCACCCAACTTATCTTATTAGGACAAATATATGCCTTTTGTAAATTGCTATATTTGTGGAATTTTCGATTTAGAAAGCTGCTTGATTCCAAATGCTTTACAGTATCTCCTCCAGCATGTCACAAATTCCGCAAACCTAGTTACATCTTTTACAGTGTATTACTGTTGGCACCGCCCCCTTTGCCACCCTCTGCGGACGGCGGTCCCGGTCGTGTGACTCGCGCTCTTCTGACGGATCTTGGTCGAACAGGCGGGGGTGGTCCCTTCCTGGTCGTAGACGGGGAATTTTCACTGGGTGGGGTCTCGGTAACTTTTAGTACTGGGGTGACCACCGATCCTGGCCGACTACTAACAGGTGAAATCTGAAGAACATCTGGAAGTTGTTGACTAGGCAGTTGTTGACTGGGTGGAATACTACTGGAATCTTCAATACCATTTTCATCGGATTGCTTAGCCAGCGTGTTGCTCTTGATGATGCTGTTAAGCTCAAGTGCCAGTTTATTTGCACTATATTTCCTCTCTTGAAGTGATGGGTCAAGCAGGGATGAGGAATCTGGCGTTCCTGGCATTTCCGAATCTACTCCTGTGGATTCACTGTTAAACAAACACCAAATGTAATCAACATGGAAAAAAAATTCTAACTAATCAAAAAGAATGACTTCATAATGTTTTGGTTTTTATCGAAAAACCAGGATTAGGTTTAAAGGAACTAGAGGCTGAAGGTGCAGGCCTTATTGGTCTCTTTGGTTTAGGTTTAATTATAGGCGGCGGCCCCTTGGATGACCTCCCACGGGAAGAAGTGCTTCCAACTGAGGAAGGCCGGCTTCGACTCGGAGGCGGCTCCCTCACTGCATCTCTCAGCAGGTCAGGAGGCGGTTGTTGGGTAGAACTTGACAGGTTACTAAGCTCGTCCAAAGACGACAAGGCCGACTGCATTGTGTTGTCAATATCATTTACAAGTCTCTGTGTGCTATTGTTTCTTTCAAGAAGGGAAACCTTGGGCAGTTCCAGAGTCTCCGGTGTCTTGGCATTCTCTTCCTTGTCCTCACTGTGAAAGTCAAAGTCCAAAAGCAACACGGTATGACCACCAGAATTCCTTGACAACCAACAGCACAGCACACGGGTGACTCTGACAGGATGGGGGGTTCACACGGGGAAGGGGGAAACACAGGACACAACATGCCATTTGTGGAATCCAGCAGACATTGACGATGGACTCCAGCATGGCACAATGAATCAAACTCACAGCGGCAACTGCTTTAACCTGGCTGGTCATGTCAACTCAAAAATTGAGAGTTATTGGTCAATTATTTTCAGAGCTTATGGCCATATGGTCACTTAAGCCTCCAGCGTACCACTCGATCTAGATTCAACCGACTGGCCCATTAAGCTACCAGCCACCACCAAAACCACTATGGCTGGTATTCTGAAAGGGAGACTAACTTTAGATCCGGGTTTAAACCAGGGTTAGTCCTACAAGAGTGGACCTTTTTTTTCTCCTTCCAACATGCCCTAAAAGTGTGCTGTAATGGGTGAGAAAATTCCTCATGGATGGATTCCTGCCCATCTGTGAGGAATTGCCTCGCCTGTTACATTTAACTTCCACAGTATTTTGAAAGAAAAAAGGTCCACTTATGTAGGACTAAACCTGGTTTAAACCCAGGTCTAAAGTTAGTCTCCCTTTCAGAATACCAGCCTATCTGTTTTATTTTGGTTAGTGTGAGTGTGCTTCTACAGACTGGACAAACAATACATTAACACAAAGACATAACTTCATGCGCAACACAGAGGAAACATAAAAAGAAACCATGCAGAGGACAAAGCAGATGAAAATCAAGAACATAAAAGCAAAGTGGTTCTTGGTATGATTCCAAGAAAAGCACAGCATCACAGGCATCACTGGGATGTAGAAAATGAAAGCATTTGGAAGACAATACTCGGGATTGAAAAAATAGAAGCAAGTGGCCAAACAAAAGGGAAAAAGTAAAGTTACCATGTTTCCAAGTGACCTCAAAAAGAAACCACCACCAAGCAGGGGAAATGCAGGAGATAATCATAACTTGTGACTGCAGAGACATTCATTAATTAAAGAGGCCAATTTTAATTAGCAAGAACTTTGTACTCAACTGGTTACTGCAAAAAATTTGAAGGGGAAAAAGAGGGCTCAAATTCTGTTAATTTCACAAATGTAATATAGGAATTTGGTTGACAACTCTATAAGTTTGTGTAGTATAGTCAATATAATCAGGTCATAGGTAAATATGCAATGTTTTACAGAGTACTAAATCTTTTTTCTACCCAATGTTTGTAATTGAAGGCTCTAATACAACTGCTTTTTATTAAACCTTCAATCGACATACCAATAAACATTATGGCAGGTGGTATGGTTGGTACAAAAAGTATCACAATAATTTTGAAAGTTTTCAAAATATACATTTCGTTGTCTAAGTCTTGCTCTTTCATTTAACATCTCGTTTGTTAAAAAAGCGTGCAAAAACTGCTGAGATATAACGCCCGAAAGACGCAAAACCCCATAACCAAAATTTGCACTTTGTGGTGTTTTCAATGGGCATTATAGTGTACTGTGGCACTAACAAGCGGACCATTATCAATATTGCAAGTACAGTGGACTTACTCGCTCATTCAGTTGGAAGCCCTCTGTAAAATCAATACACACAGATTCTTGCATTGTACCACACAGTGACCATTGAAAACTCCATAACGAGCAAATTTTGGTTAGGGGTTTTGTGTCTTTCGGGCATTCCATCTCAGCCATTGCAAGCTTTTTTACAAGCGAAAGAGCAAGACATAGACAACAAAATGCATATTTCAAAAACTTTCAAAATTATCAGACTTTGGCACAATACTGATTAAAAAAACATGCCAAGACACTTTTTGTGTCAACTGTATACCTGGGGCAAACGTTAGCGGCATACTGCAATGCACCTCCAGCGAATCAGAGCATTGTTTATTTCCTGGTAAATAATACATCAGTTGAGTTGTTCACAGCAATCAATAGTTTCACCACATAGATACAAAACATGCATAGTTTGAAAGATAGCACCATCATGGAAAATAAACAGATTTGCAAGTACAGCACCACATGAAGTACATACACACACAATAACACACGATCATATTACAGACATGAAAGGAGTGAAGGGGTGCTCGCAATATACGTTGTTACTTTAAAATTCTAATTCTATTACCTCTGCTGCCCATTATGGAAAATGCAGCATTCTGATTGGTCAGTTTACTGCCCATTATTCTGCAATAATGGGTCGCCAATGCATTTTCTTATTAAATGAAGCTGTTTTAGGTAATAGAATAGAAATAAAGGGTTTGCAGTGTCATGTATGGGCTCATAATGTATCCTCGGCCAGAAAAACTTTCAAATAATGGGCTCGGCTGCGCCTCTCCCATTATTTAGTTTTTCTGACCTCGGACACATTATTCGCCCATAAATGACACTGGAAACCCTTTATTTCTTAATTCAATTAATCTGTGCAACATACCATGTAATGTGAAAATGTCAAAATCTGTGCATAGTTATCGCTAACATCCATACATGCATTGTGACTATACTATAAAAGGGAGTGGGTGTTGATTGGAAAATGTTTTTCAATGGGACAAATTTGGCTATTAAGATGATGCTATAACGAGTATGGGGTTTGTTTTATATTGAAAAACATTGTCCAACAAACACGCTCTCCTCGATGCTTCTAATATGTGCATTAACATGTTAAATTCTAATCAGTGGTATCTACGCATTTATTAACCTTGCCCGAGGTATACTTGTCACTTTGAGAAAGTTTTAGTTAAAAATGCATCAAATTGTTTTCCTTCCAAGATTATTATAGAATGTTCTTTAGAAAATTAGCCCGATTAACCAGGCAGTACCTTGCTTCTTTTTAATTGACAATTGCATGACATTATACAACCAACACAAATAATCGAGCAAACAGGAAGAGCGACTTTCACGTTTCTCAATGTTACAAATGTACATCTCTCAAATACAACCACCACATCCCCATAATTACACCTCGGTCCACTGTTACTATACCGTCACTATATCCCTAGGGTTTAATCCTTACTCCAACTCTTAATATCTTAAGACTACCTTTAAAGAGCAATGACCAATAGACTCCATACAGGCAGAAGGGATTGACTGCATTTGAGGAAAAATCTTGATATGCTTGAAGGATTTATCTGAACATACTACAGGCATGCCATCTCTTCATAAAAACACTACTCAAATTTGAAAAAAGACTGTTCTAAAATCTGTGTAGGTGAATTAATAACATGCTAGTACAGGGCAAGCTTGAGTGGTTAGTCGTTTGATGATATCATTCAATCAGTTAAATGATAAAAATAATCCAATTTAACCCTTTACCTGGACTCGTGCTAGGCAATTTTCTGGGCCTCGCAACTCGCAAGGACTTTAGCAGTAAAGATTGACCTCCAGTGACCTCCTGCCAGCATACATGTGTGGGCAGACCAGCCAATATTGGGATAAAGTTTCAATGAAAAACAGCCTAGAGGCGAGACATTGTGTCTAGAAATCAAGGGCAGGTTCCGGCCAGAATTGCCTATATATATATATATATATCTCGCACGCTTCAGCAATGGTTCAGCTTCACTGCGCTAAAACAATGAAACTGTTGAAGCGAATCTGGGCCAAAAGTGACCCAAAGTCAGGGGAAAGTGTTAAAGGAATGGTGATTATTGATTACCATTCAATTTTTTCCCTTGAAGTTGAGTTACAGTCATGGTATTGCCCAATGGGTGCTTCATTTTATTTGATTTTCATTATGCCCACTAAAATTAAGGTCAGAGTTATGGATAAGGATTCAGGGTATGGGAGAGTGAGAAGTTTAGCAGACAAAATGAAATCAAACCAAATGTGGGCAGTCCCATTTTGCCCTAACATTGATTTGCTAAATCACCTTATTGTCATACTGGTCATGCTTGCTCTTAAAGGCACTGTCCAACTGCAATACTTACTAATCCATGAAACTATCAGGCACTAGTCCCTTCCGATCTCCGATGCTGGGCCTCCCAAAAGTTACCTTCAACTGTTTAAGCAGGTTCACTGTATCACCCTTCTTGAAGCTCAATGGGTCTGGTGATTGGCTCACATAGTCGCTATTAGCAACGGCACTTACGTCTAGCACCACAAAATAATTGTAATAGTATTACTTTTTAAAATGTCCACTGGGAGATGGAATTCTATTGACCTTTTCTCAATGTTAACTTTGTATTGTTCACAGAACTCTATACATTAAAATAATATTGTTGACATGTTCTGTTCTTCTGACTCTAAATATGAATGTGATACAAATTGTTCCACGTTTTAGTAGTAAATTCTGTGAACTAAAAAAATACAGCATTCTGTTGTCTGCTGTTGTGGTTTGTGAATGGGGACAAAGGTCACATGAGGTCACCAATTTGTGGGACACTACCAAGGACCATTGTATCCGTGAAAATCTATCGACATTATGTGGATACACCAAACAATTTATAATCTTACCATTTTGGGCCACAAAGGTCACCAGCATGTGGGACATTACCCAAGCGCCATTGTATCTAGGTGTCATGAAATTCACTCAACATATGTGGATATACCAAGCAATTTCATAATTCTGACCATTTTTTGGAAATGACCTCCAACCTCTAGATGACCTTTGACCCCACTCGTAAGAAGGGTAACTGAGGGCACTACCCAAGGACCATACATGCAAGTGCATGAAAATGTGAGCATGTATGTGAAACAGACGGCATTTGTTTTACTGTTAAACATTTTGACCGCAAACCAACGCACACAGGCACTCACGGCACACATACACTCTCGCACACGCACACCTCACCCACACAACCAAGTACAATCCCTGTATTTGCTTGCTTCGCAGACAAAACAAAAAGGTCAGTAGCAACAACAATATGAATCAAACATTTGGATACTTGATTTCTTCACATACACCTACATCATAATTCATGGTCCAAAAGTCTTATGTATTTGATAAACTAACACTGTTGATTCTTGCTTGAGGGGGTAGGACACGATTGGCTCGATTTGGGCATTGGGGATTTCCAAACGGTAATTTGGGAACTGCTACATGCATTTACTATGGCAGTTTTCGGTCCCAGTGACATTACAAAATCATCTCTTAAACCTTTGTTCAAAAGATCTTAGTAATATCATAATTTAGGGGAAAATTATTGACTTCAAAATCCGTCGGGGTTAGTGGATTAAACCCGCTGCAAAATAGTGTAATTTCCAATAATAGTCATTTAGATTTAAATATTGTGACCAGGCCTAGTCTTGAGTCAAGTCTGTGTGTAACCGTTCGATATGCGTAAGAGCGCCCTCCTAAACCGGTAAGTCTTTGAAACAGACTAGCACCCGAAGTTGATGCCGTTTTGAACGTGCTGTTGCTGTTAGGTTGGCATGCCCACCCTTCCCCTGCTTAAAAGTGCTCTTATCATTAAGGTCTCATACCCACCACTCACTTAAACCAAGCCTGAAATTTTGGTACCACTCCAGCTGTTACATGATAAGTTCGCTGGATTGTTCCATTTTGAAAGTGCCTAATTTACTCCATATGTGAATTTGTGAACATATGCCACATTTTTTATCACATTTTTAATCGTCTTGGAACCCTGAGATGAGATGGTTATGTTAATTTTGCATATGCAGAGTAGCTGTTCCAAACTGTTAATATTGAGCACCATTATCAGTGCTTCAGTGCTGCATAACAATAAAATCCTAAAGGACAAGGGCATGCATTTATTTTGTTGACAGGTAATAAACAACATCTTGGACATATGAATGAATGGTGTGAATTATTTAGCCAATAAGTAAAATAAGCCCTTTCTCAATTCTTACTACACATGTCCAACTTTTTGGCTAGTAAAGTATAACCCACTTCAGGTGCACGGCGATCCCTGCATAACTTGAATGGCATCCCCCCCTCACCCTCATGGATGCCTCCATATATGTTATTTATCAATTAGTTCTTCCAATTATCTGTTTTAAGAGTAATAGTTCTATTTAATTGATGTAGAAAGGATGGTTTATAAGATATATCAATAAATATATAGCAATACCTTATCTTTTGACTTTGTTCCTTAAATTAAAATATTGATAGATCTGTTAAAATTCATACCTGATTTTTCTTCATCAATATCATCCAGGCTGAAAAGAAAAGTTTGAAAAAATAAGTGTATTTTACATTGGGCATTATTTATAAACTTTTGACAAGCAATAGTTCCAAATGATTCTGTGGCTTGGTTTTGATTTTGTCTATTTAAAAATATATAAACTAACATTAAAGGTGCATTTTGTGATTTCAGCATCATCCGTTTTATTCATTGATCACTAGATATCCTTGATAAAAGCTTATTCTCAAAATTTGAGCTGATACCGATCTTGCGGTTTTGTGTTATGAGCAATTATTCATTTCCCACGGTCCCATAGGCTACTGTGCTGTCATTTCTGTCCGTTTACGGAAAGAAAATACAAAAATTGTGAATTTCTTACAGATGCGACCGGATTTGCACGTAAGATTGGGCACACATGGATTACTAAGGGTAACGGTTCAGATGATATAAAAATCTCAACATTTTTTAGGTAAGTCGGGGGGCGAGGCTGTGGATCACGAAATACCCCTTTAACAAAACTGACCCTTAATTGAATCCTTGAAGAATTTCTGAGAGATCATATCCTACTTTTTAGAAAAAACACTTGTTTTAATAGGAATGAGAGAAAAGAGGTTAGCTGCATTTATCTATCCTAAAACATACCCTTCTTTGCCCTCTGTGATACTAATAAAGCTGTATTCCGTCTCATTTCCCTCCGCTTTGGGAAATATGTCTTCTTGAAAGAGAATCATACTCTCAATGACCTCGTTGACGTAACCCGCATACTGGAATGGGTCCAGGTCCTCTGGACCCCACATAAGGGTGGGCCCGAGACATGTTGCTAGATTACGTGAATCCATGTAATTCTCGTCGCTATGTTGGGATAGTCTGTAAGAAAATAATATAATAATTCTGAGAGATGTACTGGTAATTGGAAAATAGTTTCCTATATGCAAATAAAACACAATTTTAAACCTTCAGCTTTAACAGAATGAACCTATTTTCAAAGATTATTCTAATATATATTTTCTTTACCTCAAGATGGCCAAGGAAATGATGGAAAAGATAATGGGAAAACTTAAATATTAACAAGCACAACTTGGAATTATACAGTGCATCGTCATGACTCTGCCAATCCCCACTTGACTCCTAGATAACCTTTGACCCCAAATGTTGAGGATTTCACTTCCTCCAAGTCTCTGAATATGGGTGAGCAATACCAGCATGCCAAAATTTCAAAATCAAGAAGAGAGCAATATGACCCTAAGCGATCCCTGAATGACCTTTGACCTTCCAATCTGTTACCCCACACAAGGCCCCTTGTCTCAATGTATAATCATACTAAGTATGAACTTGATCCATCATCACCAAAAAGCTACAGTAAGTTGAAAGTGTCAAACAAAAGGTATATACTAGAGCAATATAATGACCCTAATTGACCCATGAATGACCTTTGATCTCCTCATCTGTTACCCCAAATAAGACCCCTTGTCTCAATGTATGATCATACTAAGTATGAACTTGATCCATCACTACACTAAAAAGTTACATTAAGTTGAAAAAGTGTCAACGAAAAGGTGTATACTTTTCACACTGAGCCGGTCATCGATCCACTTTTGCGATCGATCGCCGTTTTTGAAGACTAGTGCAGCCTTTTCCTGAATATTAGAGACACATGCGCAATAACACCTTAGTTACAATGTAAAAGCTTTCCAAAGGAAGGATTCAATGAGCTGCTACTTTCACAAAATACTTCTTTCTGAGACATTTATGTCAGTGTTGTGGTTGATGATTTTAATGCTGAGGTACATGGCCATCTTTTAAATGATATGACTTGTCACCTTGGTTTGTTTCTGCACAGAAATAGCGCGTTTTCCGTACTGAAAATTGAACAAACTGAGTAAGGAAATTCAACATGGCGAATGGTCTCTTACATGTAGTGCATTTAGCGGACGCGTGTGTGTTGTTATTTGTGGAAGCATAACAGCGATATGTATCAGAGTTGGCGAAGTATCATAATGATTTGGTGGCTGGTTTGAAGTCTACAGACGGTGATCGATCGCAAAAGTCGATCGATCACCAGCTCAGTGTGAAATGCCTTAATGTTTGACAAACACACACACACACACATGAATCGTGCGGACACAAGGTCTTTCCAATTGCATCAGATGACCTAAAAATGAAAATGGGAGGGGGGTGGATGAAGCTGTGCTTCAAAAAATTCCACTTTTACAACGGAAAATTTTTAGGGCTGTTTATTATCCCAATTTACCAACTGTTACAAGCTATATTGTCTGTGTAATTTTGAAACAAGAGATATCATGTGTCTGCTCATGAATATCAGATGAGCCTTACTCCTGTGCTGACTAAGGTCTTTTTTTTGACCACTTCCATGGATTTGGTCATTTTGGTTGTCATCGATTGGCACACATTTTCATGGTTTTAGGCGACGAAAAAGAAAACCCTGTTTTACGGGCTAATTTTGTCTTTTTTAATTTGTTTTTTCTGGACTCAAAAATTGGCCTAAAATAGCCCCACATTCCTGAAAAAATCAAAGAAAAAATGACAATTTACAAACAAATTTCATCATAAAAAAATTGCCAATTTGGGCTAAAACAGGCTTGATTTTACATACTTTTGGAAAAAACTAAAAAAAAAAAAATTCTGCAAATCTGAAAAATCAGGTCGGTCGGCGGGCCCGTAAAACAGGGTTTTTTTATTTTCGTCGCCTTAGCAGAATTTTTTTGGTTTGTTTTAGAGTACTACTGAGGATCTAAATACATGCACACAAGTCCTTTACACTCACGTTTTTGAGAAACTGGAAGAGGTAACGCATGACACAATCAGGAGGGGTCTGCCAAGCTGCTCGACTAGTTGAGCTAGATCTGGACTGCGATCTTGGCCTTCTTGCTTTGATTCTGTGTATAAAAGGATAATATTAAAAGAATAGTGAAACAAGCCACGTCCTTATTCTGTTATCTACTGCTAAAGTAATAAAAGTTACTTTAAGGAGACAATTGTGAGGCACTGTCGTCATCGTTGTCATAATCAAGATTATAACTTGCATGTTATGCTGTGAGTGCAAAAATTGATAAACTATGAAAATTCTATGAAAATCTAAATCTTCTGTTCCAATATTAATGAAATGTTTTAACATGTACTTGTTTTTCCCATGTGGGGTTAGGCATTTCATTTAAGTAAAATTTTTCATGCATGACTGTAATCAAGGCAAAAGGAGACATAGGGACCGGGACTTCAATAAAGTTACGCTGTAAGGAGCCATAAAAAAAATAACTGAGGAATGTCAGCCCTGAAATCCATTCACTACCAGTAACAAGCAAGTTAACAACCATTACATAAAAAAGCATATCGTGTAGCACTTCTCTTCTATTAGTTCTCATCTACTTACTTGTGCAATCGTAACTGTTCAAACATGTGTTTTTTAGGGCCGAGCGGTTCTGGCAGTTTTCGGAATAACAGTTTAAGCCGACTCCCACCAAGTTGGATGTCCCCTTTGGGTCCTAATGCATAGAGAAGATCACGACCTGTAATGGACAGTAGAAAAATAATGGCTTCGAACCATAACAGCAAAATTTCACAAATGTCACATATTCCACAGATAAGTAAACAGTTTTCCTAGTCTCATTGGTGATGGTTATCTTGAGCGGACGTCTTACCTTTTTCAAACGCTCTTGCATTTCTTGCACTTCTGTGGGTAGATCCTGGCATACGGAAAATGCCCTGATGACTTAGCCCGGTGAAATACTCAAAAACAATTGGAGATTCTCAATATTTTTGTCCATGAACAATGTTTTGTTTATGAAAACCAATTTAATGATTGAGATATCAGATAAAATTTGACTGAAACAGATTTACCAACAATTTTTCAACTTGAATAATTCAAAGACAACTAAAAGTACTCTGGGCTGATTGGATGGTTGTATATTTGTGCTTTTCTCAAAGTGGAAAATCATGATACCTCGGGCTTAGATTTTCTATATCTTACCGATGCTTTAAAACACCAGCGATCCTAGTTGGGTCATTATTAAAACTAGGTTTTTTTGCATTCCAACCAATTGGCATCTGAAAGATGCATATAATATACACATTACCATTGATGTTGCCCCGAGAATTTTTTAAACAACACTTTTCATTGTGATAGCATGGAATGGAAAACTAATCACCTATTAACAAATCAAGATTCAACCATTTAAGCTATCGCCCTACTATTATTTTCCAAATCTTAAACAGCCGTAGAATCTATTCAATTTCACTGGTTCCTGGCCCGAGTTCAATTTACAATTTAGATCGGGTATTATTCGCTGTGTATTGACGTTATTTGGAGTTGGCGGTTGATGCGCTCATGTCAATGTTGCGTCTCATTGCGTAGGTTCTTTGCGTTAAAGAGTTTGCTTGATTTTCCTCACTGGGTAGTGGCAGTTCCTTTCTTGTTGTATATAAGTCATAAGGAAATCACAAAATTAGGTTAAAAGTACCTATAATTATTTATAAATCAGCGTAAACGTATGATATGGGGAATTGTACTCTCTTTACGACAAACTGAAACAAAGCGATGCCATTAGCTTTTGCTTGGAAGACCTTGGTCTCACACCTCATTCTTCCACTTAAAATTCTGGCATCATCTTGGCTTCAATTCATCGTAAAGAGGTAACCAGTTTCCAAAGTATGCCTTGCACTATGTCAATTGAAATCACTCTCTGTGTAAGACACTGCCTAAAGTCTTTCACAGAGGGAGAGTGTGTGTATTTCAGAAGAAATTATCCAATGAGCTATTCCATTTGGAATCTCTACTCCACCTGTGGAAGATTTAATCAGTGTCTGTCACAGACGGGATGTCACATATAACTCTAGTACCAAATTGGGCTATCCATTTGGAATCTATAACTCCCTGGGAGGAGTTTAATCAGTCTTTTCCAAAGAGGGTGTTGCGATACCAACGGTAGTTACCAAATAGGCTATTCCATTTGGAATCTCTACTCCCCTGCCTGAGGAAGATTTAAGCAGTATTTCCAAAAAAGGGGTGGGTAGGTACCATTGTAGTTACCAAATAGGCTATCATTTGGAAGCATACTTCCCCCTGTGGAATACTTCTTAACCTATACTCCATAAACCTAGAAGTACAAGTAATAAATAACTCCCACACAAGTCTCACAAGGAGTGCCTGTATGTAGACTTATACAACCAGTATTTTGCATATGAGTGTAAGAGATTTGTCTTTGTTCGTACATCATGCGATGTGTGTCTCTTAATCGCGCTCGAATTCATGAGTTAGGACATGAGACTAGCGTGTGTTGGTAGTAAGGCCCGATAATGCTGCGCAGCGCATTGATAATTTACTTTGTTTAACTTCTATGTTACAGAAGTTGTAATCTTATACAGAGGGTGGGGTGGGGCAGATTTCGAATGTAAAAGTCGATTGTGCCCACCTGCACTAACGGGACCGGTTATGATTCTGTACTTACCGTATAGAGCTAATGAATTCCACACACATGTCAACAACAAGAGGAATGTCTCTACCACTAACCTGTAAGAATAGAAGCAAATTTACATATATAGCCTTACAATTCTACATTTTAACAGTGGTTAGCTAAGGGCATCATGATTCCCTGCCAATTGCTGCGGGAATGGCCAGTTTTATTTTTAAGGATACATATGATACCTAGAGTCCATTTCTACATCTCCTTGCAGTGATGTCGTAACCTTGATGCAGCTTTTACGTACGCGCAAGATATGCCGTCTTTGTGTAGCGTAAAAAAACGCCGTCTTTAAGCCAGCGCGCGCGGATTACTGGTGCGACCATCAAATCTCGCGGTCACTGCACAGAGTAGGGAAATGGAGTACCGTGGCCATTATTGAGGCAACATTACATCACCACTTTCACCTGCACCTCTGACTTACCGTAATATAGTTATGAGGATCTCCGCCAAACAGTTGAGCATCCACTCTAGATACTGGCCTTCTTGACAGTGTTTTTGCATTGGTTGGTATATATATAGAAGTGGCACACAGTCAACTTTTTCCATGAAAATACCATGCAAGTCAATGTTTAAGTGTAGTTAAAACAATGAGAAAACAAAAACACAGCATTTATTTCAAATTGATTTCAGGTTTTAAAAAGCAAAAAGGATTAGTTATAATACCTGCTCAATTTGGTAATGAGTGGGAGGAAACCATCAGCTCACCAAACAGTTGTGTTTTTTTAAAACTGCAGAAATCCACGCAAACCTGAGATCAATGGCAACCATAAAAGAGCAGCTGTGTGTGGGTCCCAGGACGTTTCAGGTGAAATGGCGGGCGGGTGATTTGACCATCCGATTGCCCAAATTGGATATATATCAGGAGGATAGTATAGAATACCTTCATGAAGAAATTAAATTGGGTCCAATTTGTATATTTGCTCAGAGATTTTTCACACCATTTTCCTCAATTTTTGCCCCATGTTGCTCATTTTTGCGTATTTAGGAACTTTCTTGGAGTCCTTTTTTAAATCTTCACAACATGGTACATTGTCTATAATTTGTTGTCATATTTCTACCAAATTTTAAAACTCAAACCGGATCAATCCGCCGTTTTGACTTTTGTTTAATTTCAGTTCGATGCCCCATGATTGTACAGCCTTTTCCATAGGTAACATTTTCAGGGGAAAAGGCATTGAAATGAAAAATATTAAAAATCTGTAATCTTTTGATCTGTTCAATGGAGTTTCATAGGTTTTTTTGTAGTAAAAAATATTTTTTGTTCTTGTACAAATGAAAATCAACGGACTTTGCATACTTTGAAAATAATAGTCTAATTATCTCTAATATATCTCCTTTAACAAAAAAATAAGAAAAAAAAAAGTAATCGGTAATATCAACACATTCTGCTTTGTTGGGAAGGAACAAAGATGATACGATGGAAATGCTTGCTTTGACAATTTTTCCCCAGTTGCCTTCAATTTGCTTAACTAACAGCGTGAAATGCAGACCTAAAAAATGCCATCAGGGCAAATAACCATTTTTCACTCTGGACATTTTTTCCAAAAGTGGGGCATGGATTTATTAGCGGATGATATGAGGTAAAACAAAGCAGGGTTGTAGGTGAAAAATAGTGATTAGGTGAAAATATTTTGTAATGTTTTTGGCATTGTTTGGAAATATTAAGAGCTCAAAAATCTAAACAACTTGAGTCAAAGACCACGGTTTTGCTTGACCGGCCACCAAACGTCCCATAGATTAAATATTGTACCATTTGTAACATCTCTTGAGGCGTTTAAAATGAAAATTGCGGATTTCACTGCGATATATACGAACCTGTGATGATCCGGGCCCGATTGTCTCTTAGTAAACAAAAAGCAACAAAGAAGAATGATGAGAATGTCCTGAAACGTCATTAGGGACCAAAACTGAAGCCCTCCTGTATGTAACTGAAAGTTTTGTCGTAATGCTGAATCTGTGAAGCCCCTCAAGAAGGGAAGCCTACTGAATGCAACTTAAAGTTTGTCGTAGAGGGCTGATCTGTACCACCTTTCCCTATCTTCAAGCATTATCGAAAATTTTTATTCACTTTTATAAGGAGCATTTTGCACTCCGATTGCTAGTTTGCCCTGCAATCAACTACATTTTAACATTCAAAACTACAATTAAAGAATCCACCATCACTGATTTTGCCAGTGCCGTATATTGGGATTATTATTGGAGGAGGGACTTCAAACCAGAGATGCTCAATGTGCAAGTACCTATAATATGATGCCATTCAAAACACCAACATCCTTTAAGTATCCCTTTATATATTAATTTTACAATAGAAAATTACACATTAATACAATTTTGTTTATGATAATTCAATCCAACCTGGAATGGGATTTTGCGGGTATCCCATGCTGGCATCACAAGACTTATTGTGAAATGTCCCACTGTGCATTGTGGGGATGAACTCCATAACACTTCTAATAACCCCGCACCATACTTTTGATCATGTGAATAACAGCTTCTCAATTGAATCCCTTTTCCTCTAAAATGTGCTTGATTCCCAAGTACTCTTTAGATGCGGATGTAGGCCTATACTATTTTAATTTAAATTCTTTTGTTTATTTTTGTGTTCAAAATCTTTTAACTTGTTATCTTGTAATTCTGTTAACACTTCAAATAGTAACGTGACCTGGACAAAGTTTAGGTTTTCAAAAAACATCACCCAATGCAATACACACTTTTCCAAGATCGTGTAAAATGAAATAAGGTAGTAGAAAATTCAATGTTCTTATGTTAAGGACATAAACTATAGTGGTGAAAGACAAATGACTATTTATAGTCCATTTGTCTTTAACACTATATTTAATTTTCAACATTAACATAAGGAAACTATTAACAAGAGTCCTTCAAAAAGGACACTCTGCCCTAATGAATCTAGCTTCCGACTTAAATTAGGCTGATTTTGCTTATACCTGAACACTTTACAATGGAGTACAAATCAAGATCTCCAACCTTCTGAGAATATTCCCATCATACGACTTCGTAAAATTACTACATAAGTTCCATGAGATGATAATTGTTTCACAATTGTTTTTAATTTACATAAATTCGCTATTAGGCCAACAGTTAATTGTTTTTCAGCTAGTCTTTATTCCAAGCTAACTTTAAAAGGTGTATCTACATCTTTTTGTTCTTACTGGTAATTTTTTGATAACATGGTATTTGAAAGTCATAAATCACTGACGCAACACGGTCAACACATTGGCCTTTTTCGTGATCCACAGCCTCATCCCCTTGACTTTACCCAAAAGGAGTTGAGATTTTTACATCATCTGACCCGTTAGCCTAATTGTTGCCTAATCATACTTGCAAATGTTGATCGAATCTGGAAGAAATTAGCCATTTTGGTATTTTCTGTCCGTAAAAGACAAATTTATAACCTCATGGCCTTGACCGTCAGTGGCACCGTGATATACCATTTTGTTAATAACCTCAAACCGCCTCATCAAAATCAACTCGGGATATCTAATACATAAAAACAAAAATGGAGGTGTTAAGAGCCAAAAGGCACCTTTAATTGATTGAAGTGGCCCTCATTACCTGAAATTACCTTCCTTCACTTGTTACTATTCAAAGGTTCCTTTAAAATTGTATCAGAAAGTGCGTTCCCATTTTTTTATAGCCGGGGTGTTTTTTACATCTTTATAATGCACTCCAGAGTATTAATTCCCTCCTGAGAATACCAGCCAAAAATGTTTATTTTTTATAGTGTATCATGCAATATAAATGGTTTACTACTTATTGTATCATACTAATAACAATTATTATGATGTTGAACCCCACAAAAATTCATTAGTCTTGGCTTTTGGTATTTTTTTTTTTAAAATTAATTTCACTTGACAATTCTAGTAACTTTATTACTTACAGTTAGTATATGTACTTTTTAACTTAACCGAAAACCCACAAAATAACGCAAAATTTTAAATGGCAATGACTTTTTAAATCAATATTGTGTTATGAGAAAACCCTGTGCATAACTTGCTTTTTCAACTTCCAATGAACAAGCAAATATTTTTTGCTGTTTACTTTTTAATTCGTCGAGATTTCAATCGGTAAACATGCCTCCATGTGCCCTGCCTACAGGTAGTTTTTTCAATTGTGGGTGAATCTTTTTACACCACTTATGGAGAGTAATTTCCTAACTTCTTCATTCTCTTAATTTGTTCCCTTACTTAACCCCCACCCCCCGGGTTGGGGGGGGGTTCTCAACTTTGGTTTGGGTAGGGACGTGCCTCCTCGCCTCTGGAAGTCGATCCATAGCTATACCATTTTATGTCCAAAAAAAGGGACCCACATAGCTAACCAGAGATGCACATTTAGGCCAGAATTTTAACGGATGTTCTATTATGGCTCGATCCCTGTATGGTCATTTTGGTGTTGAGACTCACCCCCCCCCCACTTAACCTTAGTTTTCAAGCTTAATAACATTTAAATTGTCAATGTCAAAATTTGGTGTAGTAATCACTGCTTTGCAAATGGTGATATATCACGTGAACTAATTTTTTCTGAATCCCATTGTCCAACCTCTGTGGTGGCAATTTTACCACCATCCCAAGGACAATCTCCTGTGTTTTGTCAACTGTCAACATATGACTTGTGTTTGATAAAAAGGTATTGTAAAATTGTCAACTTAATACAAAATTAATAAATACAATATCAATATAACACGAGACTAATATACAACGTTGGCAAACCATTCGACACTTTCAACTTGGCTAATTTTACCCCACTTATATTCCATTCCAGACTAAGGTTTAACACTTTTATCCATAAAAATATTGAAAAGGCAAAACAATTTCACATTCGGTAATATGTGCAAGCTACAAGGTTAGATGTATCATGCAAGTTCCCAAGAAGTAAACAGTGGTTGCATTTAACCTTTCGTCAAATAGTAGCAGAGGGTGTTTTGAAACTAATCCCATAATACAATTTGCACTGTGTGCCTCTAATGTTCTGTACTAAACATATGTCATTAATTTAGGCAGTTGTAAAGAAGTTTAAGGCGCACAAAACCTTTTCATATATTAATTATTTTTTTTAAAGGTACTAGTGTTTTGTGGGCAGGAATGGGGTGTAAAGGTCTCGTTTTGATGTATTAAAAATGGGATTTTTGTGGTCACATGCCGGGATCGTGCAAGGGATTATTGAGGTGGAAATGTACCAAACTGATGCATGGTGGGATGGGCTAAATATTCTCTTAGGTAGCTTTGTGTTTCTAAAAGGCTCGGACCTTATGATGGATTGAAGTGAGAGAATTTGGGCCGTTCATTTAACACCGTGGCAAAGGTTAAAGTTCCAAGCTATTACTATTATTATGCACTTGAACCATCTGTAACATTGATTCGTGATGTAGACTTGCATAACTAGCACTATCTTCAGGAGCAACTGCGGAATGAGTGTAAAGTAGCACATGGTACCAAGGCACATGGACGTTTTAAAAAAAAAAAAAAAAGACACTGGGGAAGATATTTGTGGTAAAAGACAATAACAAACTACCCTTCGGGCAATACATAACTTCATCTACCTATATACTCATGAATTATTGCCAATTGGTGGTTATAAGACTAGGCTGCAAATGCAATGGCGCGTCTCTAGCTAAAGGCCCAGCATGATACTGATGGCTTTCATTCAGCTTTCACACACAGCATGCATCTACATTGTAGGACAACAGACAATTCAGAATAATCTTTGCCTACACAACCACAATTCATGCCAAAAACACCACAGGAACGAACAAAATCCCAAACGCACATCTTCTCAGAATTTTCAAAATTCACAACATAATACTTTGCAAGAATGCCCTTACTTGCATACCTGCGAGTTCAAAAGAATTGGCAAGACATTAGAGACTAGTTTTATGAGAACATTGGGTTTCCTCCTCTAGATTTGGCCTACCTGATGACAATAGCCTATATTATATTATAGGCTAAAAAGTGTACTTTTTCAAGTAATACCCAAACCCTTAAAAAATGGTCCTTTTGGTTACACCTCATCACCAAATGTAGGCATTTCAACCTTTCCACTTTCCACAATGAATTTTCACTAGTACAACAATTTTACACCAGCAGACTGTGAGCCTGAGTAGTTGAAGGGAGAAAGACTATCCATTATGAAAGCAAAACCTGGTTTAAACTTGAGTTTTAAGTTAAAGTGCAAACAAGAGATTTGAGGCACCCAAATCTTGTTCATCATACAATTTCATTCAAATAGATTTAGACACTCAATAGAGTTCTTACTTTGTATTTATGCTACAGAATGTCTTGAAAGAGAGAAAAAAAAGGTGATTTTATTTATTATATTTCAATGTAAAAACAGAGTCTGAAATTTCGTATTGGCTCCTATACTCAATTAGAAATGGCAAAATTTTTTGTACCAAAGAAACCCGTTCTCACCTTATCCTTTAAAATGGGATATTTTTGACGCAAAAGCTTTACTCCGGGCAAAAATCAGAACTTTTCATTTTTTTAGGGACACCTATAATGTGCATCTCTCGGGTGCCGTAACTTTTAAGATTCAAGATTCCTTTGAGACTACTAGCCTCTTAGGCCAAAAAAAAAAGTTTTGTTTCCAGTAGGCCATTATCTATGATTGTAGTCCATATTGTACCACACCACACAAACTTTTTTTAATTTGATTTTATTTATAAATTTCACATTTGTTACTAATACCAAAAAAAACAAAAATCACCTACCCAGATTTAGAAAATTTCAGTTCATTTTTAAAAATTAATTAAGTTGATCCCAAATCAATTTTTGTTTTATATAGACTATAATGTGGAAGGTGAACAGTCACTATGATTTGCAAAGTTGTTGACTTGCCGTGTTTTTTGGCGTGATTGGGGGTTGGATTTGATACAATTCAGGGGTCAAAATACTCAAAAAAAAATAAAAGAAGCCCATTTTTACTTTTAGGTTTTGGATTACCTACGGGAAACAGACTTGATTTTTTGCCTTAGAGTAGATCAATTAGCCTTTTCCTCCCTACGATTGTGCGCAATTTTTCACAACACACCAGTGCTTTCTTCTGAAACAACACTGACAAAATCATTTTCTTAAAATTTCCTAAAACTTCAGAAGTTTAATTAATATATTGGCCAGTCACCAAAGGAGATAAATGGGTGATGAACCCTTGCAAGGGCTTCACTGGTCCCTTTGCTCCTCATATCTGTGGTAAACAGTTACATTTTTGAGTACATCAATTTTTGGAATTTGCCAAAGTAATCATTTTTCAGCATTTTGATACAAAGTCACACGACTGCGTGTCGAAGTCTAGTACCAAATTGGTTAAATTGTCTCTGATAATTCACCCATGGTCTCTTACCGTCTTTATTTTAGAAATTGACACAAATTGCATTTCAAAAGTGTTATACATACAGTGATCTTTTCCCAATTAGACCACCAAAAATTGAAGTCAACAAGAGATTTTTGGGCACCCAATTTGTGTTCATAATAGTAAGTTCATGTAGATTAGACCCCTCAATAGATTTCCTTACCTTGTATTTGGCTACAGAAATACTTAAGAGAGAAAAAAAGTGATTTTTGATTTGCTTATATAGTTCCATATAAAGATAGGCTGAGTTTTTGTTTTTGCTCCTAAACGACAATTAGAACTAGATATAGCTGTGGTCAGAGACCACGAAACCCTCGATAGCTTCAACCCAAGTCTCTAAAACTAAGGCCAGCTTCGAAACCTGCCGCAGCTTCGAAACCTAGCCGAGCTTCGAAACCCAACCATATCTAGATCTGGCGACAGTCGAGGTAGTGACCTTTTGACCCGAAACGACCGTCGATCTCGAAAATATTTACACATATTTGGATTGTCATAAGGATCTATTAAATGTCTGCCCGTTATGGCAGTTTGAAAATTTGACCTTTGACCTCTTAATGACCTTGTCTCAAAAATATTTTCAACATGATTAGGATGTCATACGGATCATTTCAGTTAATTTCAGCTCAATTTAAGCCTCTTTGACCTCTTAATGACCTTTTGATCTCAAAAATATTTCAACATGTTTAGGATGTCAATATGGATCATTTCAGTTAAATTTCAAGCTCAATCGGAGCATTTTGTAAATTTGACCTTCGACCTCCTAATGACCTTGATCTCGAAAATATTTCAACATGTTTAGGATGTCCATCAGATCATTGCAGTTAAATTTCAGCTCAATCTGTGCATTTTGAAAATTTAAAAAAAAACTTACCTTTGACCTCTTAATGACCTTTGCTCTCCGAAAATTTCAACATGTTTAGGATGGTCATAATGATTATTTCAGCAAATTCAGCTCAATCTGGCATTTTGTAAATTTTGACCTTTGAATTTGTATGGAATTTATAACATGCACCAGTACAAGTAGCACCAATCTACCAATCAGAAGACCTGTGTCCGTATTTGTCTTTTTCATTTTCTCATTTTTATTTTTTTAAATAAATTAATAAAGAGTGGTAATCTATTATAACCATGCTATGCTACAAAATCAACTTGAATATTCTTTTTGTTTTATTTCGCATTTTCTTGACTAAGGAGAAAAACATAGAACCGCCATACATAAGCCATCTAAATTGAAACCTTCCCGGGAAATGTAACCGCACCTGAAGTACGATTTGTTTGCATTCATTAATCAAGTAAAAATATTTTATTTTGTTTTTTGACGTGATTTGCCGGACTCGCCAGACAATAATCCTTTAAATGCGATTTCAAAGAACCCAAGGGTGACTTGACCAGAAGGAATTGAAAGGGAGCGCTGCAATTAAAATATAAATCCCCTACAATAAAGTACAGGACTATATTTTAGGTGAAGCGGAGTTGTCACCTTACATACAGTACGTTGAGAAACCAATTCCTAATATCTCCTATATCGATTGTTAATCCTCATGTAAGTAGATTTAACCTTTTCTTCGAAATGAATGTAAGGCTTTACCAGCTAAAGAAATTCTGGCTCTTGCAGACCCAAGGTTAGGGGCATTCATACTGGCGTAAGACAGGCCGAGCGAGGCGACGAAGCGAGCGACAACCGAACCCCCCCACCCGATTTTGCACATTATTATGTTTTGAGAATCTTCCGTCCTATATTACTATACACATGCTGGAAAACCAATAAAAACAACACTTCTCAATAATCTATGCTCTCTTGAAACTTTGGTGTCCAAATACTTCCACCACTTTGGATCAATCCCCCTTAACTTTCATTGAATTTTAAACAGAACGCATTCCTAATGCTGTTTGTCTGTGCACCCTGGTAACGAGACAGTATTAAGCTGCATGCGCACGAACCCACTAGTAAACCCGTCTTGGTATTCATTACGGTGGCCCGCCATGTTCGTCGAATAACACGGCATAATGCCGCGTGACGGCCAAGGATTCAGGCTAATTATGTACCCCGGAAGCAGGTAGCGTGTGCACATGAATTCCGGTCATGTCATGTCAATTTTGCATCGATCATGTCAAGGACGCATTTGTTTTTATTTACCTTGCGAGATGGCTAATTCTTCTGCTGGTGGAAGTAGATTTTCAACAATAAATGGATTGTTTAAAGGTGTGGATAGTGCCCACACCGGGAGAGTACCGCCGCGCTGTTGGAGTAAAGATTTTCAGGTCAGTTAAAGCATAAGGTAATCGCTTGATCCAGTGTCAGTACAGTAGCATAATAATTAATATCATGGCCATGGCATGGTACATAACTCATGAACTTGTTGTACTTCGAGTCTTTGGTAGGCAAAGAGCAACTCGCGTTA
>JAMKCH010088387.1:0-11942 GCA_023653785.1 Ophioderma brevispina
ATTGTCAATTGATATCTTGCACTCCTTTTCGTACCAAAAATAAGCACCAATAAGGGTATAGATAGTGTACACTAACTACCAAACGCTGAGGGGTACACTGCCTCATCTATTCCACACCACGTTCTTTAGATACTTTAAAGCACAATCAAGTATCAATTTGTGGGCATAAACTATGCGAGTTGGTATGCCCTGTAAATGATTCACGCGCAAGTGGTCTCTACACATGCTTATGTACGCTATTCAGGTAGGCTAATCTTTTTAAAGTGTTTTGAAATATACATTTACATTATGGATTCCCCTTCTTCCTCTTCTTTCAGGTATTTTTTTTCGAAAATGACTGACGACCAAATGATTTTTCCCACAACACTAAATTGACTTAATGTTTACAGTTAGGGAAACTCTGAAATAACAGGTTGTAAAAATACGGAGGGTACGCAATGATCGAGATAGAGAATATCGCAAACATATAGCGTGTAAAACCTCCTGATAGATCTCTAAGAATAAAACCCTCCTCTCCAAACAGAGCTCTTTCACAAAAGATTCTTGCAATTCATCGATTCCTACAACCTCATTTCTCAAAAGCGCCTCTTCTTTATTTATGAATGAGATATCTTTCGGTAACAGATTGCTTAGCAAATGAAACAGTTGTCACTCAATCCATTCTCCTAAACGAAATCCTAGCTTAAAGGAATATACCCACAGCGTCGTTCTATTTGTATTCATTTTTCTTTCACAACTAGTTTGAAAATTCAAGACTTTATTTATTCATTCAAGATTTGTGAAAATGTAGAAAAAAAAGAACACTATTTTCAAGGGAGTAATATCGTACATATTTAATATCTTGATTGCACTCGTACTCTACTTGCATGTTAAAAATCATATTACTTTGCGTAATTTAGAGTACTTTATTCAAACAAAACTACCCTTTAATTTATTTACATCTTCCTTTTATACATCAACTAAAATAATATAAGGAAACTATTTTCTCTGCTTTATACGATGTTTAAATGGGTTCAGTTACATTATCCAACTATACTCTGTCCAGCTCGAAGTATGAAGTAGCGACGCGGGCGTATACATTGCACCGACTTTCAACGCGCGCGTAGGCAAAGCACAAGCGCGCTGCAACTGAAAGGCGGCACTGAGTATACGCGCGCGTCGTCACTTCATACTTCAGACAAGACAAAGCATATGTAATTTTATATCCTAAACTGATCTAAATATTCATACCTGAAATAACAGATCTATTGAAATGCAACGCATATGTTAAATAATTGATAACAATACGTCAATAAACCATTTGTTTGTGAGACTTTAGCACTGTGATGTAGTTAGGGGACAGCTTCTAGCTTACGTGTCTAATAGGTAATTTAATAGACGCAAACAATTTTGACATTTTCTTAAATATACAAATAGACATTTATTCTCTATCTCCAAATGATAAATAGAACACAAAATACGTGTGCTATAAAATCTATCAACTAGAGTTAATATGATACCTCAAATAGCTTAGATTATATTTTATTAAGCCAATGTATACTTCCGTAGTATTTGTTTTACACCAATTAGTTTAACAAATTCGTTTTAAGTTGTCTTTCAAGGTATGTTTGATTGAGAACAGTGACCAGCCAATGACAATTGAACAATTTCATACGCATTTTATAATCCCGTCTCAGATAAATTATAATCCCTCTAGTAGGGTTATAAGTCAGAATAACATTCTAGAAGTTTGGGGGAGAAGGTTTTAAGATGTTTTTCTATAGTTTGAAGGGTGCTAAATCAGAATTTTTTTGGGTCCAACCTCTGGAGGGGAATGTGGGGAACTTTGTAAAATAAGGGGGAAAATTAGTACATGGGTAAATTTGAAATCACGTCAAATTGCGTTTTATATGTACACCAATGTATTTGTCTTATTATAAGGATTGGAAAAAAGGTATAGTGTGTATAGGGTCCGACCTTTAGTTACACGGCTACGGCCCTGCTAAGGTTTTTTTGGGGCCACCATTTTGAATCTGTAAAACCGATTTAATTTTTTTTTCCTGTTATGTGGTCATGCTGATATACCCTATCAATGACTAGACCATTTTTGAAATGCGCATCCAATTCTCCCGCCCAAAAGTGAAAAACCACTTTCCCGAAAGACTTTTTCCATAAAATTTTGCTGAAATAAAAATTCAAAAAATTTATTCCGGTGCGATTTTATGGGCAAAACAAATTTTGAGAAGTGCCCCCAAAATGCTTTTTTTATGCTAATGAGCATAAAACGCCATGACCGATTTCATTTTTCCCACCAAAATATCCGCAACTGATATCAGCAATTACATAAAATCTTGGACAAAAATAATATAGCGTTAAAACATGGCGCGCGAAAAAACGAAATCCTGGATCCATATGGACCCCCTTATGCACTTAAGTGTTAATATAGCCAAGTAAAGACCGATGGATGTTAATCATTCATTAATTAATTTCTTGTATTATTATCAAGAATGGTTCTGTAATTAGTACATCTAAGATAGTGGCGTAACCAGACATTTTCATGAGGGGGCAGGCGGGGGAAAATGTAATTGGGGATGAAAGTAGGGGGCAGGCCCCTCCACTTTAATAGGGGAGGGCCACCCTCACCCCACCCCCGGTTTCGCGTCCGCTGGACAGAAACAGACAGACACACAGAACGAAAGACAGACGGAGTGAAACAATATCAAAATTCTTTATATTTGATACCTCTATTTAAACTCTAAGTGAAAATAGAGATCTCTGGGTACCAAAATACCCCATCGCCAGATGATGAGTTTTCTGATGGCATATAATAACCATCTTAAGTAATATCAAGATGTAAATGGAAGAGTATAGCTAAACCTTTCTCCTTGAACTCTCGGACATTTTGATGTCGCTGATGTATTAACGAAAGAAACGAAGTAGATAAGTTCTCTTCTCGGCGTTTATTTCGCCTGTAATTTCTGTTGATTATCTCATCGATCAACTTCTCATGTGAACTACATTTTATACCGCCACGGCTTCTTTGGTCTGTATAAAAATAGAATCCATTGGGAGTATCCTCGAGGAATGTGCCTGGATAGGGATGTGCCTGGCGCAGAGGTGGGTCGCGGGATAGTTTAGTTCCCGAATTGACCCTATTATAATCCCGTCATAATAGTTACTACTATCTACTATTTTAGGATGATCCAATTGGTGAAATCGTAAAATAACAACATAGCGTTGCAGCTAGTCTGAAGATTGTCCATTTTTTCATAAAGAATAACATTTGGCATGGACCTTTTACACACCTCAAAGTTTATTTTTGGGGAAGTTTATAGTTCACCCCCGATGATCCTTGTAAGTCAAAGTGGTCAAATATATAAAGTTGAATCTCCGTATTAGCTATACCATCGTATTCCTCAGGTCAAAGGTTTTCAGAAAAAAATATAAGTTGACTGCTCTGTGACGTACGGTTCCAAGTTATAAGCCAAAATATCAAAGGTCAATGTTTGACCTCCACAAGGGTCAAAATTTAATACCTCTATCATTGCTTTAAATTTGAATTTTTTTTATTTATTACAATTTAGAGTGCCGAGACCTCAGAGGTATACCCAACAGTGGTTAACCATTCTACCAGTGGTATCCCCCGAAACTGATCAGGACAGCTTAGGACAATCATAATTACTATATTTCATGACCCCTAAGGAACTCAAAACCAGTGATAACTCAATTTGGCCAAATGTGGAGTTAAGTACTTTTTGCGCTCAGGTCTTCAGTTGTTCTTATACAAATTAAAGCCAGAATTTAGTGCCCGATTAAATCTCAACCAGTGGCCCTACTGGGGGTTGAAACGGGAACCTCCTGCACTAAAGGCGAATATCCTAACCAGTGGGCCACTCTCTCCTACTTTTTGTCAAAAGAGGTGAAATACAATGTGTAACTTGGATTCAATTACGTGACAAGTTGTAATAAAAACCACAAACTAAGTCTGTCGACGTTGGACAGAATTTAGCCTTTCAGCTTGAAATGTCCGTACGGATAATTTAAGTTAAACATTACCCAATGTTTCAAATCCGTATGGATAATTCAAGCTACACACAATTCCATTTTTTTTTTGTTTTTTTTGTTTTTGTTTTATTTTGAATGATCACAAGCGTGCTCTTACTTCTTACCGCTTTATCATAATGCAAAAATACATCATGGAATCATGTTGTACCTATCTTTCGCTTAAGCTATTCCTAAGAACATGAAATATCTTCACTGTTTTTCGATCACTGATAGTGCCTTTAAACAAGGACACGTTTGGGAAATCCAATGAAAATTAAGATATACATTTGCTGAAAATTATTCAGTGTAGCATTCTCTCCTAGAAAGAAGTCCCTGCTCTACAGTAGTGATTGACAAATGCAATGGACGATGTACGACTACAACGGGCTCAGCAATGACAAGCGCTGGATTGTCTCTTAAAGTAATGCTAACAACAGAGAAAAATGCGTACCCGTAACATATTCCTTAAAGACATGCTAAATCACATTTCAAAGGATAATAACGAAACTTAATACTCTTTGTAATAGCTGAATTACTAAGCATTCTTGACTTGAGAAGCGTAATTAGATACCAAGAGAAAATGTTGTATATACACAGGTGCAAGACGACAATGTTTGATATGTTCATAATGAGAAATTTAGGTTGAGGTTGAATTTCATATGGGAACCGTATCTGCATTTGTAATGTGCCTGCTTCAAAGAATGCTTTTAGTCGGCAGATATTGATAATCATTGAGCTAATGCCGGGGTTCCACATGTCAGCTCTAATGTAGGAACTCAGTACAATAATTGTGATGTGATAACCTTTACAAAAGTCACATGGTCAAGCGAACTATTTGCATAATATTAGAGCACATCCCGTGAATATATAGTGTCTCAAAAACATTAAAACAAAAGTATCGCCGCTCAGCGGAAGAGAGCGACATTTTTGTAATACATCATGATGGCGAATGAGGCAAAAAATGGTCGCTTTTCGGTCGAAATTAATGTACGTAAAATATTGTTTCATCATACATTCTAAACCTGTCAATATTGTTTAATCACCCATACCCATATATAGCTAAACATTCAAAATTTGCAATCCAACATTACATCCCCATTTACCCTTGTCTATCTGACCCATTTTTTGTAACCACACACCCGAATGGGGTAATATGGCACCAGAAAAAGCCAGGCGGGAAAAATGAAGCTCCCCCTTTGCAGACGAGGGTTCAAGACAAAACATCTGAAACACGGCTTTTAGGGATAACATTAAACATATTTCTCCCCAAACGCTGGCGATCAAAGGCCAAAGAGAGAAGAAACGGGCTAGGAAACAGTGTATTCCTAAAAAAATCTCCACTCACAATTCCGATTGATCTGACAATTATGGACGCACAGAACAGGGAGAGAAATCTGGTGTTTTCAGCGCTACCGTTGAGTTAGAACTGGGGATCTAACAAAATCCCTTCTTTTCTGACAAATACAAAATATTTTAATATTGTGTATTAATATAATGGCAATGCTTAAAAGCATTGCCATTCGCAGGACTAAGTTTAGACAATTACCAACATAACTGTTCAGAAATCTCAAAAATTGGGATTATTCTTAGAAAATGTGCTATTATTGCGTTAATAGAGACGCAATTTGTTAATATGTTTTTCCTAATCAAAGCAAATATCCAATAATTCTGGGTAAGCGAGAGGCTTCGGAAATTCTTCCCTATAAGAATGTTTTGCAGTACGTAGGCAATATAACAAATTTTATTTAAATTCGAACATCATGTGCAAGACAGCAGTGTAAATAATTGAAAAAGAGAAAATAAATGGTCAATTATGAATTAATCTTATTATTTTTTTACGATAGCAGCAAATAGCCATTAGCAGAGGACTTTAGTGAAAGAGTGTGCGCTTCCGGATAAAATTGTGAATTTTTGCACACAAGTACTTTAGGCATTGATAATCCATAAAATTGATGGAAGCACTTGCCAACCCCCCCTTAATGGACCCCAGCTTGCGTTTCAAGGTTATACAGGGGTCAAAATTGTAAAATGTTCCGACTGTGTTGAAAAGTACACCATGATGTTTGTCTGGTATAGTTTACACTATGTATGGCCTATAATTTCGGAGTTAAGGGGTAAAAACTGTAAAAATAGTGAAAAAGTCAATTTTGGTGTGTACATGGGTCAAAAGTTAAAAGTCGCTTGGATTCAGGTAATATGTGGTGCCAATTGTTTCCCTAGCTTAAATGATTGAAATAAGGAATAGGAACATCATGATGTGCCTTTAAACACAACCGGAACATTTAATTTTTTTTTACAACTGTGTAACTTTGAAATCCAAGCTGGGGGCCATGAAAGGGGTGTGGCAAGTGCTTCCATCATTTTATTTGATTATCAATGCATAAAGTACTTGTGTACCAAAATTCACAGTTTTATCCAGATTTGTACACTCACATGAGATCTGTACACTACAGTCCCCACTGCATCCTACAGTAGTACCAACAAAGGGATCATAATAAGGTCAATTCGGGGCCTAAACTATTCCGCGCTATCCACCTACAAATGTGATAATGTTCTATTGATTATTTTCAGTCTGAACGACAAGAAGGGTTGCACAGATGTTTTCATTACAAATACAGGGTGAGTCAAAAAAAACTTGACCCAGATTGTGTCCGCCATTTTGAATTTTTAAGTTACGTACATCTAACATATGTGGTATCATCTGAAAGCGTAGTTCATTATCTTTAATTTGCTGTATAGATCATTCACATCGGTTAGGTATAGACCGAGCTACAGTCGTTTCAATCAAGTAGTTTGTTTTGCGCTCTGTCCATGGATTCACATTAAAATGAACGGCGTTCAGCAAAGGAAATCAGTGTCCAGAAGAAAATCGGGCTATTTATTGACTGAATAATAAATTTGGCGCTATTTAAACCCACAAAATGTAGTCAAAATTTACCATCGACGCCCTCTTAACGTTTCTACCTCCTCATCACTCACAAAAATCATTTGAAAAATAAAGTAACTTGATACATGTATCAGTTTCTGGAGGAGTTGAATGAATCATACCATATGAAGGAACATACATCGGTGACAACCTTTGAGGTTCAAAGTATTGTCTATATTTGTAGACCAAAATATGCCACATCTTGAAAAAAGTGTTACAAATAAAACTTACCTTTTCACTGGCTTTTACACCTTTAACATACCACTTTATTTGACATAAACATTGCCATAACCTTATCATTACTTTGGGGGAGTCATTTGCTTAGTTGGCTGCCGAATATTCAAATGGGAATCCGTGGATAGGGGGAAAAGCTGACTACTTGATTCAAAAGATTGCAGCTTGGCCTATTCTTAACCGATTCGAAATATCTTTGCAGCAAATTACAGATAATAAAATATGCTTTCCGATGATACTACATATATTAGATATTTGTTATTTAAAAATTCAAAATGGCGGACACAATCTGGGTCAAGTTTTTTTTTACTCACCCTGTAGGTGCGAGTTAACGAGTCACTCAGCCAGGCACATCTCTATCCAAGCAATTCAAGCGCTCGTGCCCCTCGAGGATACTCCCAATCGATTCCATCTTTTTACAGACCAAAGAAGCCGTGTCAGTATGAAATAAAAAAAAAAGTTGATCGATGAGGTAATCAGTACAAATTACAGATGAAATAAACGCTGAGAGGAGACACTAAGAGAACATATCTACTTCGTTTCACGGAGAAAGGTTAAGCTGTACTCTTCCATTAACACTTGACACTACTTGCAGAGGTCTCGTCTTCATGTATTAACAGGATTGCCTTTCTAAGATTGTTATAAAACACCAGCAGAAAACATATCATCCGACGATTGGATATTTTGGTACCCACTAGAATCTATTTTCACTTTGAGTTCAAATGAAGTTATCGAATATAAAGAATTTTGACATTTTCCGCTCTGTCTGTCTGCCTGTCCGTCTCTCGCTCTCTTACATACACTCTGTGTTTCTATGTCTGTCTTCTCGGCCTCTATGTCTGCATCCCCTCTCTCTTCTGGCATGTACAATCCATGTCAATGTACCGCTTTCGGATTAGATATGCTATAGCTTTATGTGCGGGTTTCACCAATCAGGAATGTAAAATGCAATTCTAAATGTTAATGGGATTTACAATTACATACAAATGGATTGTGTCTAATTGCACGTGTCCATCAAACTCATGTCATTAAATGTCTATAAATTTTTGGAAAGATATGAATTATCCGCGATGTCCATGAGTTTCATGGACACGTGCAATTAGACTCAATCCATTTATATGTAATTGTAAATCCCATTAACAGTTAGAATTGCATTTTACATTTCTGATTGGCGGAATCCGCACATAAAGCTGAAGTATACCTTATCCGAAAGTGGTACATTGACATGAATTGAAAGGGTCCAAACTTCGATGCGCTCACATGCCAGAAGAGAGAGAGAGAGAGAGAGAGAGATGGGATGCAGACAGAGAGACCGATAGGACAGACATAGAAACACAGAGTGTGTGTGGGAGAGAGAGAGAGAGAGAGAGGGGGGGGGCAGACAGACAGACAAACAAAGGGAAAATTTCAAAATTCTTCATATTCGATAACTTCATTTGAACTCAAAGTGAAAATAGATTCAAGTGGGTACCAAAATATCCAGTTGTCGGGTGATGAGTTTTCTGCTGGCATTGTATAACCATCTTAGAAAGGCAATCCTGTGAATACATGAAGACGCGACCTGTACAAGTAGTGTCAAGATGTTAATGGAAGTGTACAGCTTAACCTTTCTCCGTGAACTTTCGGACATTTTGATGTAGCTGATGCATTAACGAACGAAACGAAGTAGACAATGTTCTCTTAGTGTCTCCTCTCAGCGTTTATTTCTTCTGTAATTTGTACTGATTACCTCATCGATCAACTTCTTTTTTCTGAAATGTGAACTATATTTCATACTGCCACGGCTTCTTTGGTCTGTAAAAAGATGGAATCTATTGGGAGTATCCTCGAGGGGCACGAGCGCTTGAATTGCTTGGATAGGGATGTGCCTAGCTGAGTGTCAAAGCGTTAACTCACACCTATTTGTACTGAAAACATCTGTGCAACCCTTGTCGCTCATACTGAAAATAATCAATAGAATATTATCACATTCATAGGTGGATCGCGGAATAGTTCATCCCTTTGTTGGTACTACTGTAGGATGGTCTATTTGCTGCTATCGTAAAATAAAAATAAGATTATACTCGATTCATCTGATACCACTCTGGTACCATTCATGCGGAGGTGAAATATTCAATGAGGCGCAGGAACTTTTGATAATCATGTTATTGTGAGCAATGTTAAGGCCTGAAATACACTATAGTGCGTTTCCATACATGAATGGAATTGTATTTAGTGGCAGGTGAGTGAGTTAAATGACTGGAGTGTCCTCCAAGATAATCCGGTGTGGCACGTGCATTTGAATTCTTTCATTTTCCCGGTAGAGCGAGGTTGACCCCTCTCCGACTTATTGGAATAGGTCCAAAACTCCAGGTGGATGAACGTATCAACGCGAATCGAGTATAACTCATAACTGACCGTTTATTTTCTTTTTTTCCCCAATTATTTACACTGCTGTCTTGCACATGAAGGACGAATTTAACTAAAATTTGTTATATTGCCTACGTACTGCAAAACATTCTTATAGGGGAAGATTTTCAGAAGCCTCACGCTTACCCAGAATTATTGGATATTTGCTTTGATTAGGAAAAACATATTAAAATTGCGTCTCTATTAACGCAATAATAGCACATTTTCTAAGAATAGCCTTAATTTTTGAGATTTCTGAACAGTTAGGTTGGTAATTGTCTAAACTTAGTCCTGCAAATGGTAAAGCTTAAAGGTCCATGGCCCGATCGCTAATAGCCTCGTCCCCAGAAGCCCCAGATTTTACCGGAAGTGGTCAACATTTTGGTATCAGGAGAAAGCTGATATTTTTCTCACTTACCATGTGAAATCTTAGAGCCAAAGGGTGTTTGGTTTTGACGTTATGAGCGAAAATGTGCCCTATTTTGGTCGACCAATATTAATTCTACACAGTACTCTATGGGGCTTACAAAATCACGTTTTTAGCTCTCGTATCAAAACGGATTGAAATATTGGCACGAAACTTTACAGGTGGGGTTTTGGAGTGAAGACCATTCTATCAAGATGAAAACTTCATATCCTTAAATCGGGCCATCCCTCTTGAATATTGTATATTTGTTCTAATTCAACGGTAGCGCAAATATTAGTTCATTGCACCCATTTCTTTGCCGGATCCTGGCTCTCGCCAACGGATAACTAATGCTTTCTTCCGCTCAGCGGCGATACTTTTGTTTTAATGTTTTTGAGACACTATATATTCACGGGATGTGCTTTAATATTATGCAGATAGTTCCTTGACCATGTGACTTTTGTAAAGGTTATCACATCACAATTATTGTACTGAGTTCCTACATTAGAGCTAACATGTGGAACCCCGGCTTAGCTCACTGATTTACAATATGTCGACTAAAAGCATTATTTGAAGCAGACACATTACTAACGCAGATATAGTTCCCATATGAAATTCAACCTCAACCTAAATTTCTCATTATGAACATATCAAACATTGTCGTCTTGCACCTGTGTATATACAACATTTTCTCTTGGTATCTAATTACGCTTCTCAAGTCAAGAATGCTTAGTAATTCATCTATTACAAAGAGTATTAATTTTCGTTATTACCCCTTGAAATGTGATTTAGCATGTCTTTAAGGAATATATCTTACGGGTACGCATTTCGCCATGTTGTTAGCTTTGCTTTAAGAGACAATCCAGTGCTTGTCATTGCTGCGCGCGTTGCAGTCGTACATCGTCCATTGCATTTGTCAATCACTATTGTAGAACAGGGACTTCTTTCTCGGAGATAATGCTACCCTGAATAATTTTCAGCAATGGAAATCTTAATTTTCAATGGATTTCCCTAACGTGTCCTTGTTTAAATCTCAGTTTAATCGAAACATGAGAGTAATTTACTCTGGTGCGGGACTTGTAAAATATGTTTAAGACCTAAAAAGGGTTCAAAATTCTCTGTCTGTATCAGGGGGATCCAACATTTTAAAGGATATTTGTGACACAAAAGTATTTGAAATACCCATAAAAAGTTGTGTTTCTCGCTAGTAAATCACTAATGAATATACTACATGTACAAGCCACTTGGTGAAACAGTCACCTCTTAAAAAATGTAATGCAGTCAATAATAATAATAATGCACTTATAATGCATACGACATCTATCTAGAAAATCCAAGGCGCAGGAACAAGCAAGAAAACAAGACAGGTAGGATAAGCACATAGGACAAATAAATTGATTCGCTGAAATAAGTAACTATCTAAATTGCTTGCCTTCTAACTATCAAAAGTGCTTGCTTTTTACAACAAAAAAATGAATCATTAAACTACAAAAAATAATGTCTAAATAGAACACAATAAATTTTGAGTCATTAGTATCAAAAAGGAATGTTTTAATTAATGTATAGGTTTAAACGTACATATGACTGGGTACCATCAGCATGAATATGATGCTGTAATTTATATTTGAGGATTATGTTGAAAATTGGATAAATTTAAAAGGTGAAGAACTGGGTCCATGGACCGAAGCCTGGGGGACACCGTAATTATAAACAAATGGAGAGGGCGAGGAGCTCCCAACACGCACATTTCCAGCCTTGTTAGTTAAATAGGATTGACCCCATTTCAACAGGCTGCCCCACAGGCCAATGAAATCAGGGCTGAACCAAATGTTGTGATCCACGCTGTCGAATTCCGCACTTAAATCTAATAGGAGGAGAGCGGTCACATTGCTTTCATCATCATAACTCCCTTTTCTAGTGCCCAAAGACTTAATGTAATTGTCAATTGATATCTTGCACTCCTTT
>JAMKCH010088389.1:0-55792 GCA_023653785.1 Ophioderma brevispina
GAATCTCAAGATTTCTTTTATCGCGAACGAGGAAAGAACTTGCCAATGCGGCAAGGACATATCATTCGAAGTCTATTCAACTGCGTGCACATTAACAATAGACCAGATGTAAAAGAATGTGAAGTGTGTCCCGGGCCGATAATTGAATATCATTAGCTCCATTGTTCGCTTGAACATGTTGAGGTTATGTGTATATCCATTGTCACTGATATTCTGGAAATAAATTGAGTTGGCATTTTATTCATTTTTCTAAATAATGTGCACTCTTTTCATGTGGGGACACAGCTTTTCGTGGTTAAGATAATATTGTTTTAATTTTAGTGAAGGAAATAAGTAATCCCCAGCGCTGGAGCGCGAAAATTTAAATAAAAGGCCAAAATTGTATTATGTACCATGGCCTATATACAGTATAGTTATAGCTAGTTTTAATCTACAATAATGGTAGATTTGTTCTTGCATAGTGCCAGGATTTATAATACTTTGGAGACCACCGGAGCATGAAAGCTAGTTAAACTGTCTGTTGGCGTCTTTTCAGCCAGAAGAGCTTCAGTTTTGGAATCAAAAAGGGATTCCAGTTTGTGGTCCTATATGAGAACATTAGCGACAGACTGATGGTGGTATAAAACCTGGATTTTATTATTGTGGAACATTAGTGTCGTCGAGGGAAAACCCCGTCGTCTTGAACTGCTGGACAAAATTACCTTCAAGACTCGCATGGAATATACCATGGATATTTATGTGAACTTATGCGCTGTCATTTTGGAGTCTTCGCTGTGAGGACATATCATCGTTGAACTGCAACGCTTTCAACACAGGACACTAGAGAACTCTAAGTATCATCCTCAGAGATTTCGAAATATTATTTTTTTGTGTAATAATGAAAAATAGTCAACTAGAACTAAAGATAGTAACCTAAAAAGCACAATTCCGAAATTTGAGATGAATCGGATTTTTCATTTTGATGCAGTAAACATTTATGTATAGGATTACGTCCCATAGGATACTGTGTACAGTGTGGTCCAAAAAAAGGTTTACACTTTTATATCTGCAAATCTCTCAAAAGTGGGTGGACATATCACAATTTTTAGAAGATATTTATTAACTGCAATATCTTGTTATAACCTGGTGAAAACGGCATTCAAAACAAAGCTCAAATAACAAAATGGCGGCCATATAGCGAAAAATGGCCAAAACCCACTTTGCACACACGTAAGTCTATGGAACAACCATTATGGTTAACATTAATCAATATCATAGCGTGAACTGGAGGCCTACTCACTTAACAAACTACTGACCACCCTTCGAGTTTGTGTGAAGTGTTTACCGTTTGAACATGAAAGAGAGAATACCTCAAACATGAAACTGAACTTGAAATGCCTATTTACATAATAATTAAGTTGATTTCAATTGGGGGAAGATTTTAAATTGAAAGATACATGCATGTTTTCTTGCCACGACTGATCGAGACTCTGCTTGTACATTTTCAAAGTTTGCATGGTTTGGGACAAGATCATAAAGAAGAAATATTGCAGCCGTTTTATTTTTAAATTTATAAGAGAAACTTGAAATAATTTGAGGTGTCTTAATTCTTATCTTTGTGGTTATTATTAAATACCAAGTCCCGTGACGGGGTGCATTGTTCAATGTGTGTATCAATCTTGGATATATATAATTCATGACTGCCAACAGAGTGCCATACGTTTTATACCTGTGTGCAAAGTGGTTTTTGACCTTTTTTCTCTAGATGGCGGCCATTTTGTCATTTTAGCTTTCCGTTTTCACCAGGTTCCGGTTAATAAATACCTTCAAACTATTTTGATATGTCTACCCACCTTTGAGAAATTTGCAGACGAAAAAGTGTAAACTCTTTTTGGACCACTCTGTATAACAAAAATTCAGGATCCGGAATTTTATAGCAAAGTTGTGATTTTCTCTATGAAGGAATTCGATTTAAACTTAGCAATTTCACACAGTGATTAGTATATAGACAAGCATTACGTACATGCAAAAAGTACGATTTTTTTGGAAATTGAGGGCGCGCTCCTCAGGAAATCTCTGAGTCAGCCTTTTTTAACTAATTGTTTCTAATTTTAATATATGTAATATTGTTTTAAGACATACCAAATTCTTGAAACTAACCGATTAAAAATCATTAAATCTGTCTTATATTATAAAATTCAGAACACTTGTGCACAAGGCTCATTTATTTGTGTTTGAAAGGTATTTCTGACCTTTGACGCCTCCGAGACGTCATAACGATACCTAATAAGAAAATGTATATAGATTCTGTGTTTCACATTTCGAAGTGAGACTTTTACTGATATGACTAGTGATCTCCCATAGACCCTGTGGACCACGGCCATATTTGCCCTCTTAATTATCATCAAAACGTCATTGACAATGGACCTGTATATTTTCGGCTTCTGTACAGTAAGATGAACACTCAAACGGATGAATCTGAAATTTTACCCCAGTGTGACCTTGAACCTGTTTTGGCCTTGTAACTCCTGTACTATAACCCTCAGATAGGGCAAACTATACCTTTCTGTAATCTTGAACATAATGGTATACTTTAAAACACATTTTGCCCCATTTTTATATTTTGATCCCTGTATAAACCTTGCCCCCTAAAGTACATCCAAGAACACATTTTAAAAAATGACACCCATGATATTTGGAATCCTCATAAAATTTTGATTTAGAAAAACCTTGGTTGCAAGATTGTATATCGTCATGTGAGTGCAACAAAGTCGTAACTGACATTATTGAGTTATTTATATAATAAGAAAAAGTAGTTCATTACGCTTAATTTGATATACATTTCAGGTGACAGTCTAAATTTATTGCAGAGTTATGAAGCTAAATAGGCCTATTTAGGTGTAGATACGACTTTGTTGCACTCAAAATTGAGTCATAACTGGTAGATACGACTTTGTTGCACGACACGGGAAAACTACTATGTAGATACGACATTTTATTTCTTGTAAATCGATGGTTTTTAAAAAGGTGTATAAGTAAAAAATCTCCCAAAATATTTTGTGAAAAAAGCAATTTCATTTTCTACCAAATTTATGCTAATTTGTGCTAATTTCAGCACAAAAAACCTTAACATATCAAAAATGTAGTTACGACCTTTTTCCACTCAATATCACGCTCATTAATTTACAAAAGTAAATGATTACGCATAATTTAACATATATTTCAAGTATAAGGCTCAATTTATTACAGAGTTATAGGCTAATTAGGTGTAGATACGACTTTGTTGCACTCAATATTGAATTTCCCGTGTCGTGCAACAAAGTCGTAACTGGTAGATACGACTTTATTGCACGACACGGGAAATCATATGTGTAGATACGCCATTTTAATTAGCCAATTACTTCTTAATTAGTCGACTTAAGTGGGCAATGAAATATTTATAAGATATTTAAAAAAATACATTTTTATCGTGTGTAAGAATTATTTTCATTTGAAAAGTCACAAAAGAATGAAATACAAAAATGCTTCTCCTGTAAAATCATGAAAATGTAGATACGACTTTGTTGCACTCACATGACGATATGAAATTTTCACAAAAATACAGTTCCACATGTACTAACATTTCTGGATACATTATGTTGGTTTCTTTTCCCTTTCATTCCTAATGAAGGGTACAGGAGAAGCTAGGCGAAATATAAAAGGGGCCAATAAACCAGAAAATACTTATGGAATGTAAAGCAATGCGCTATCAGTTTAGTTCATTGCACTTTTCTCCTTTCAATTTTCCGTTTTGTCTATTTAATCTATTGTACAGTACATTTAATTAAATTTTCAACGACCTGAGTCATCTTCAGCATGTTTGCGCAATTAAAAATCACACCACAAAACATACGCGAAATTTGTAGGATTGTGTATACTCGAAGCTGTAAGGTGGAAATACTACCACTAACTTAATCATAACGGCTCTTTAATTCCACATTTCTGGTGAATACGTTAGTTGAGACAATCAAAATGATAGGTTGCTTTTAGCATGATTGAGCAACACAGTGCCACATTAAGATATGGCGGTGTCGAATATTTTCATCGAGTAAGACCACACCGAGTTAAAAATGACGAGTTTATATTTTTGAACTACATCAAGCGAGCTGTGGCTATTATACACATTTATTACAGATACTGACACAGATTAATATCTTTACGTGATTTTATTTGTCTGCGCTTTAAGGATTCCCCTCCTTTAGTACACAATTTCTGAAGATCGTATTACCATTAAGAACAGTCACTCTAAAATATAAATCTATGATACAGGCCAATTCAGAACTTAAACAATGCACAGACAAGGACCTTGCGGAATTCAGTGAAGCAGACAGACGTTGAACACACCTCTGGCTGGATCATATTTGAGAACCACTGTGTTTGGACACGATAAGAAGAAGGTATCAGAAGAAAATATTTTCCCCATTATCCCATAGAAATTTAAGGTCCATCAAATGTTTTCTTTTGATGATACGAACAAAATCGACTCTGTGGTAGAACACATTGATTAACGCACACTGTCCTATGGGGCAATTGAGTACACATTTTGTTTCCAATATCCGAACGACTGGACTGATTTAATGCAAATTGTTGTTTTTGGCCAAATGGGAGAAAACATGAAAAATCGGACTCCGATCGATTACCCATCTTTAAAACCATAAACTCGGTTTGAAAAGTAACTGTGACTGAAAGCTGCACGTAACTCGCCTTAAGGATCAGTTACCTGCAGAAAGTATATCTCACTTTCCTTGACACGCGCCGTCTAATCTTGCCACGCGTCCTTTCCCAGTCCTCAAGACGTATTTACCATATTTACCCCGAGAGTCGAAAGAAAATCGATGGCGCCCACGCAAATAACTGCGAAAGATGGAACCAATTTTGGTGCTGTTTCTCAGAATTGCGATTAATTGAGGTATTGCAGCAAGGAGAAAAAATATATAGGTGAACTGAATCAGGTGACAGCCTGGGGAGTCTGACTTTTGTATACTATGTTATTGTGCTTCAAGGAGTTAAGTATTACAACGACGAAAATAGTACAATTGATTTATTTTTGTAAGATTCTTGGTCTGCCTTACAACTGGGTTAAATGTAATGTAATTCAATGTATATTAGCATTAACATTTTATTTTTAGTGTATAGTACATCCTTAATGTTAAATTTAGCGTAACAGTTTCAATTACTTCGGTACTAATACCAGTCTTAATACAGGTGTGGAGACTATTGTGGCAAAAGAATGGGGGATGCAAATGTTCGTAGAAAGCGACTTCATATTTTGAGATGGGAAATACTACAGAAATGGAAGGATGAGATATTTTAGTCCGTGGTGAAGTTAAGAAACTTGTTGGAGCGAAGTATCGTATCTTATGTCGGGAAGATTTCATAACCTACTCTAAAGTTATTTAGGAAACAAATTATTTTTATTTATGATTCAAACAAAACCCCTAACCATAAGGCAAAAGCTTGCTATATGTAGAACTTCGAAGGGGTACATGTGGAACTTAATACCCTTAAAGTCAAATCACATATACACTAGTGCTGCATTATTTTATCCTTGTATTCGTTTGGTTATTTTTAGGGATTGTCAACTATTTGACCGCTTTGGGAATGACTAGACGTGAAATTGCGTAAGGTTCCTTCAACTTGATAAAAAAGGCAAGGGAGTAATTGTAATCATTGGCGCCTACTCATCAATGATTGATACTATAACTGACGTTGATGCCCGGTTGTCCTTTACCCCTTTCCGTAATTGTCACACCCAGGCCTTATATGGAAGTTTATTGGGTTTCGAAGACGGTGCAATGCCTCCCCCTGGAACTCTTCCTGTTTTTTTTTTCTGTTTTTACAGAATGTAAAACATCCAAATTGTTTTCAAACTCGTGGAAGTGATTTCAGTAAGGGTCCTTTTCATTATGTCATTTTTTTCATGCCATTATGTCCCTTTAAAACCTGTAATTTACAATATGCCTGTATTACGTTTATTTATGTTTCATCCATAAATTATTACAAATAGTTAAAGTGTGAGACATGACTGTTTGTGTTTTCGCATATACGCAGTACGTGGCAGGTCGTTCAAATCGGTCCAAATTGCTCAAGCGACAATGGCATATCGTTTTGTAAAACAGATGTTGACATTGTTGTCAAATCCCAGATGCATGACATTTACGTATTAATTTTACTTTATTTTGTAAGCAGATGATTACACTGTTGTCTCATCCAGGATGTATAGTGTTACGACGACTCGTGGACGCCAAGGTCAGAAATACCCTTTAAGGGGGGTATATGTTCAAATTGAAGAAAATGAGTCTACTGGCATAATTGAGATTATAGCATGATAGGAAAGTGTAGATTTCCAGCTTTCATTTGCTTTTTAGTTGAGGTAAATAGGACATTCCGTTCAAATTTTATGCTCGATTTAAGAAAGCAAATCTCACACGTTCGATGCATTTTTGTATACATTTGTATGTAAAAGGTGCTCACCCTGTGATTTTAAGCAAGTATAATTTTTTATTATTATGACCACATATTACAAGCTTTTCAAAACTATTTATTAAAACATAGTCTATCAGAGGCCCTGTTCAGTTACCATGGCAACAAGATCAAAATAATTCCCATTTTTCAAAACTTTTCAACATGGGCTACAATATGGTATACAACATGCATATGTAACATATTGGTAAAGTCAAGAATATTGCAACCGAACATTGGGTAAAAAACGTAGACCCCCCTCTTAAATACAAACAAGTGAGCCATGTGCACAAGTGATCTGAATTGTATATAATAACACTGTTTTAATATGATTTTAATGAGATTAATTGGTTCAAGAATTTGGAATGTCCAAAACACAATTACAATTCAATAATGATACACTCTAAGTCATAAATCCACGGGGAGATTATAATCCATGGGAATCTTCTCAGTCCTGAAGATAACTTTGCCCAGTAGTTCAAGACGATGGGGTTGTGACGGTTGTCCCTCGACGACACTAATTTTCTGCCGTACAACCCAAGAGTCACCACCAAATGTCTGTCTGTTGCAAATAACCACTTTTAGGACCAGACTGGAATCATTTTCTGATTCCAAAAAGAAGCTCTTTTGGCTTGAAAATGACAGCAGACAGTTCAGTTTTCAACTTTGGTATCCAAAATATAATAAATACTGGCAATTGTGTACTGCACAGATCTACCATTTTTGCAGATCAAAACTAACTATAACTACTACCTGGCTACTGGCCAAGTGTTTAATCTGCCAACTCCTTATATAAAGTATTTCACAACAAGTATTTCCCAATACATAAAATAGAAAATACAACATCATTATGCATGAACATAACCTAACACTCTCCAATTAAATCTCACATAAATGACATCTGCATTGCATCCACTTAAAATTAATTACATCACGGGGAACTACCTATTTTGCTATCTGTTTTGCAAACTTGCACAATAACTTGAAAAAATACAAAGCTATTTACAGTACTTGGCTCATACTATAGCCTGACCTCTAAAGCATAAACAACATCTGGTCTGATCTCAATATAGCGCTTGGGGAATTCCATTTTCCCTTCTTTAGTAAACAAAGTTCTTTTCCCGTGAACAAATCTTTTCTCAAGTGAAATAGAGAAATAAGATGATTTTCTTAATAAAAAAAATTGAGGATACTATAGCAATGGTGTAATGCATTTGTTTTAGAGTGGCTGTAAATATAGGCGAATAAACTAATACATATCTCGAACCGTTTATTTTTATTCTTATTTTTTTTCCTTGTCGAAATTTAAACCGGGGCGCGCGCCCCTTGGCGACCCTGGATACGCACTTTACTATTGATGTTTCGCTATATCCTATTCAAATATAGGACATTTTATTAGCACAAACCACTTTCAAATTTTATTCTCAACCACTCATTACTCTCTCCCTCTCAATTATGTGGTTGTTTAACGATACAAATTTACATGATCATAATAATACAGGGCGAGTAAAAAATGACCCTGATTGTGTCCGCCATTTTTATTTTTTTAAATGACAAATTTCTAACATAATGTGGTATCACAGAAAGCCTATTTTATTATCTTTAAGTTTTGCTGGAAATAGAATTCCAATCGGTTAAGTATAAGCCGAGCTACAGTCTTTTGAATCAAGTAGTCAGCTTTTCCCCCATCCATGGATTCCCAGTTGAATGCACGGCGACCAACTAAGCAAATGACTCCCCAAAATGATAAGGGTATGTCTATGTTTATGTCAAATTAAATGGTATCTTAAAGGTGTAAAAGCAAGTGATAACGGTAAGTTTTATTTGAAATACTTTTTTAAAAGATGTGGCATATTTTAGTCTACAAAATTTAGACAATACTTTAAACCTCAAAAGGTTGTCAACGATATCTGCTCCTTCATTTATGGTATGATTCATTCAATTCCTCCAGAAACTGATACATGTATCAAGTTACTTTATTTTTTTCAAATGATTCTTATGAGTGATGAGAACGTGAAAACGTTAAGAGGGCATCGATGATAAATTGTGACTAAATTTTGTGGGGTTAAGTAGCGTCGCATTTATTCTGCAGTCAATAAATAGCCCGATTTTCTTCTGGACACTGATTTGCTTTGCTGAGCGCCGTTCATTTTAAAGTGGATCCGTGGACAGCGCGCAAAACCGACTACTTGATTCCTGATTCAAACGAATGTAGCTCGGCCTATTTACTCTTTGCACGGTTTCGCCATTTGCAGGGAGAGCCTCGACCAAATTCAATGATTTCTTTACAAATATTGGATCTAATCTGGCAAGTAAAATTTCTGAACCTGATTCCAATTTTACCTCACCTATTATTAAACCAATAGCTAAGAGCAAGTGCCTTTTTCTTTCTCCAACTTAAGGAAGAAATTATTAAACTTACCATGGAACTGAAAAACAGTTTCAGCATTGGTTATGGTGGTATCAGTACCAATCTTCTCAAATCCATTATCCCCGAGGTTAGTAATATTCTCACTCATATATTTAATATATCTATTTCAACAGGCACTGTTCCATCTAAGCCATCGCCAAAGAAATACCCATTTATAAAGCCGATGATTGCCATACCTTCTCTAATTATAGGCCTATATCCATTCTCCCAGCATTTTCAAAAATCCTTGAAAAAATCATCTACAATAGAGTTTTTAATTTTATTTCTCTCCACAATATCCTGCGTCCAAACCAGTTCGGCTTCCGTCCCAAAAGGTCAACTTACATGGCAATCAAAGAATTTTATTGTAAAGTCGGTGAAGAACTGGACAATAAACATCATGTAGCTGGTATATTTTTAGACCTGAGTAAAGCCTTTGATACCATATATGATAATATTCTCCTTAACGAATATGGTATCCGCGGCTTAGCTAACACATGGATTCAAAATTACCTTAGTGACAGGAAACAATACGTTGCGTATAACGAGGAATCGTCGTCGTTTTCTACTATAACCTGTGGTGTACCGCAAGGATCCATTCTAGGTCCACTATTCCTATTACATATAAATGATACCCCCTTATGCTCACAAACGTCTCAATTCATTATTTTCGCCGATGATACCAACATACTCTTTTCCCATGAAAATGCATTAGGTCTTGAATCTACAATTAACTCTGAATTAGCAACAATACCTAATTGGTTTAAATTAAATAAACTCTCTTTAAATATTAAAACTAATTACATGATTTTCAGAAACAAATACAGTAAAAAATAGATAAACAAATACAAATAAAAATTGATTATAAAAAATTAAACCTTGTCCACACTACTAAGTTTTTAGGCATATTAATTGATGATCTTAGTTGTAACTCCCATAATCTCTAAATACAATGGTATCATTCGTAAAATCCGCCCTTAAATCCCACAAAACTCACTCCGTACCCTTTACAATACATTCGTAAATAAATGATTGTGAGTTGTGACGATTTCCTGATGGCAGCGTAATAATAATAGGCAACAGCGCTGTGATCTTGATGAAATGGCGCTTTACAAAAGCCTGTGTATTATTATTATTATTAATTTTGTTCTTTCTTATCTCAGCTACTGTGCCATAATATGGGCAGACAAAAATAACACTCCTCTAGATACGCTGTTTCCTATGCAAAAACCTGTTAGAACTTGTACTAACTCCCTATGGTTAGCTCATACCGACCCTCTTTTTATTACCCTTGACACTCTTAAAATTCACGATATTTACAAATATCATCTTTTAATCTTTATGTTTAAATATTGTCACGGTTTGTTACCCAATGATGTTTATGACACTTAATTGTGAACAAAGGCATACATTCACATTCTAATGATTCCTATGTAAAGCCTACAAATACTCTACTAGCCAGAAACACTATTCAATCACAAGGTGCCTTACTCTGGAGCACACTAAACCCTTCCCTTAAAATATGTTCGTCGACATTCAAGTTCAAAACTGTACTGAAAGCTCATATTAATAATCATTATCATTAAATGCAAGTCCAATTAACTTGGTTTCCCTTCTACTTTTCCCATTTTACATCAGCAGGCTTTTTATGTAGTATGCTGTTAATGTAATACTGTTTGTGTGCCCTTATTTTGGTAGGGGAATGGGTGATGGATGATAGTGATTGGGTTTCAGGGAGGGATTTCACGTTCTGGGGTGGCTATGTATATGTGTATTATGTTCGGATTTTTTTTGTAACGTTTTTTTTTATTGGTTACCACAACTAATCACGCTCTGCGTTTATGTAGTATCCACATCTCCTCCACATCCTTATTTTTCTTTTGTAATAGATTTTGTACCTACTTACATGTATATATTGAGTTGGAGATGGAAATAAATTGATTGATTGATAGTCTGGTGTCGTCTGTGAAGCCAAAAGTGCTGGGAATCAAATGGGGATTCCAAATTTTGGTCCTAAAAGTGGACATTTTGCGACAGACGGAATTCATGGTGATAGATTCTACATATCTCGGACTCATATACGGCAGAATATTTGCCTCACCAAGGGACCTATAGACACCACATTTAAGTAAGATTGTAAAAGTTTAAGGACATTCTTAAGTGTATTGATTATTATCACAATTGTAATTGTGTTTTGGACATTCCAAATTCTCGAACCAATAAATTTGTTAAAATTATAATCAATTTTGTTGTTGTATAAAATTCAGGGCATTTGTGCACAAGGCTCATTTGTTTGTGTTTAAAGGCTATTTCGGACCTTGGCGTCCTCGTGATGGCGTAACAATAAATCGTATTTATCTCAAACTTTGGAATCGAGCAGTATAGATGACTCTCTTTAACTTCAGTTGACTATTTTTAATAAAAAAAGTATAATACATCTCAAAATATGTATCACTTGATTACAGTGTCTATAGTAACCCTCTAAAGGTGGTATTAATTTCATTAACAAAATGTTTTTTTCGGAGGTTGCAGCCCCTCCGCAACCGGTCTATACCAACGGGACATCTGGGAAACCTTGTCAAATAAGCAACTGATATATATATATATGTAATACACAACCTTCATTTTATCAGCGTATTTACCAACAACGCTTGTAATAAATAAAAATATTAAGGGAAAAGTGCTTGAATAAGCTTTCCATATAACGTGGGGTTTCTGACGCTCTGAAGTATTCCCCAATATCATTTTAAAACACTAAAATCATCGATAAGCGATGGTATTCTTTTTGTATGGATCCACTTATGAAAACAATCTGATTTTGTAAGCATTTCAAAAACAAGTAGATGTTTTGGTTGATTAATCTATTTTTGATGCCAGTTAATTAGTGTTATCCTAGGTGAAAGAATTACAATTTCAACCTTCCAATTCTTAAAATAGAATCTATTTGTTTTTAGACCAGTTTGAAAAATTGCTCTTTATATTTGTTTTTAATTCACGACAAATAGACAGGTTCATAGCTACAACACAGGAAAAAGCATTTAAACAACCGTTCAGCATTTAAACATCTAACGTTCCTAAACACGATCGCGATCTGCACATGTTTAAATATTAAACACGAAGGCCATCTAAACACCAGTTTGTCCAGAATTTCTAAACACTTTTACAGTGTACTAGACTGCTAAAAAAATCATCTCCTACCCCCTAAAGCATCTAGAAAGAAACTTCACATTCATATCACTGTGCCAAAAAATTAACAATAGGAAAATATTCAGCATGTTCAAAGCACGCTCCAAACAACACCACATTGGCTTACACAATAGTTAAAATTATCATAACTTTACTATTCGTCCAAGCATACGAATAATCGTACTCATATCCCGTATCATCCATTCTTGTTCCTTTGTTTCACGTGTTTGTCTGATATAAGGCGATGTTTTCTATGCTCTGAAGTATTTCCACTAATTATGAATTTAACTCTCCTTAAATATAAATAAGACTAATTTCATGAGCTGTAAAAATAAATATCGTCGAAATTCAAGCCCATTAAAGTTTACATTGATGATACAGAGCTAAATATATATACAACCAAATGTCTAGGTATCCTAATTAATGACTATTTATCTGGTCACATACAGTCCACGTCTCTGGCATTCTAAATATAATAGTATTAGGGAGAGGTTATTATTTACGTCGGAGAAGAATGGAGGATTTGAAGGGAATATGAAAAAACAATTTGGAGGGAATATGGAACTTTTCATTAAGGAGAGAAGGGGAACATGAACTTTTAAATGGAGAAAAATTGAAAAAAAAATACTTGAATTTAACTAGCCGCTGTTACTCAAACTTATGTTTTGACCCTATTTACTGAATAAAGCAAAGTAAAGGATAGCGAAAACGTAAGTAAATATTTATTACGTGAATGGTAACAATGACACAATTCCCTTAAATGAACTACACAAGTACACATATTAAGTTGACAATACATTTGTGATGATTACAAAAATGTAAAAGTAACTTACGTTATATTAGTTATCAATACTTAGGTTTAAGTTCTAATTGTTCTACACACTCACATATCATAAGTTAATACACTTGCAAAACTGCAGCAAATATAAAATCCAGTGACTCTGACGAGCTGAACCTGTATTCCCAACAAAATGATTATGTTTAGGATAAGCAACTGTTGATAAACAATGAGTAGATTTCAATGTGATCATATTTACATATTACTTAAATGTTTGTTTTGATAATATCTAATAAATAAACGTAGTAAAATGTACCAATGAAAGTAAATCTGATAAAAAAGGAGTAAGAATCCGATTCATCTCTAACTTTGGAATTGAGCATTATAGGTAATTATCTTTAGTTCTAGTTGACTATTTTCAATTATTACCCCAAAAAAATATATTTCGAAATCTCTGAGTCAGCCTTTAATGTTAAATTTCTTGATACGTCTGGGTAAACCAGAAACTTGAACCATTTAACTTAATTGAAAATTATGACAAGACAATTTGTAAAACTAACAAGGACAAAAGCAACTTTAAAAGGGCATTTCGTGATCCATAGCCTCGTCCCCCGACTTACCTAAAAACGTTGAGATTTTTATATCATCTGAACCGTTTGCCTAAGTATAATAATATGTGGGCCTAATCTTGCAAATTCTACTCTGGAAGAAATTCTTAATTTTGTATTTTACAACAGACAGAAATTACAACACAGTGGTCTATGGGGCACTGTGATACAACCATTCGCTCATAACATCAAAACGCACCGTCGGAATCAACTGAATTTTTGGAAATAACCTTTTCTCGTGCATTTCTAGAGAACCATAAACAAAGAATGGATCACAAAATACACCTTTAAGAAGTTTGTATACATTTCAAATTAATACTTTTCATTCAGTGAGTGATTAAGTATTAGAATTTAACGACACCTCAACACAATTGTGTCATATCGTGTCATTGTGTAAAAATGCACCCAAAAATTTTGCAAAAACTTCATTTCAGTAAATTTCAATTACAACATTTTTACTTTTGAAAAAGCCAAGGTACATTATAATAGATCAATAACAAAACAGATTTCTTATCTTAAAGAAATATTTTGATAAAACTATACAGGGTTTTTAGATTTTTTAGCCTTTGTTGTTTAAAAACTTATTTCACATATTGAACAATAAACTTATTGATTGCGATGACACACACAGAAAGCGCACGTCTACAGAAAAAAAGTACAACTACAAGAGATATACTGATGAATTAGTTCGTAACTACAAGAGATACACATCATACACGGATGAATTAGTTGATCACCCATCCATGTATCAAGCAAGAATGACCAACTTCAGTTTCAGCCAATCAACAACCTCATCAAAACAAACACACCCTCTTTCTTCATCATCATAACATACAAACACTTTTATTCCTATGAAAGAGTCAAGATGCATTGGTATATCCAATAAAATAAATTACATATTTGAAATATTTAGGCAAATCTAATACAGGATTTATGGATGGCCTTATCTTAAATGACAAAAAACTACTGTCCTTAATCGAATCATGAAACATTTTACTTATATGAGCTACCCTTATCATAGTATACAACTTATACTTATCAACTACATTGAGTTCAATCTTATAAGTGGTAAATATTACAAGTTTTACAACTGCATCTTGTTGGAACAGTAGACGAGTTGTCCCTTTTAGTCGTTTCTTATGACATACAAGGATAACAGCGGGCCTATTCTTTACCCCGAGTCCGCAGGGGGTACTTTTCATTCAAAATAACTTCAAAAATACATCAAGTATATATTTTACTTACAAATGATTTGAGAACCCTTAATTCAATTAAGTTTGTTACTTAAAGTATTTAAATATCAAGGACTCAAAAATAAATAATTACTTTACCATCATTTAAGTATCGTTTTTCTGCATGTATTGATTTTGTGCTTACATATTTTACTCAATTACAATAATTATGTTTTGTTAGCAATATTATTTTTTTTTCAAATGAAATTCTATTTTGTTTGTAACTGTGTGGGGTGCCGTCCGAGTCTCACACCCAGCGTTATATGTGACACCTCACTATTTGCTTGTGTAAACGTGATCATATTTTCGTTCAAGTTTTAGAATTCTACTTATGTTGATATAATTATTTTTTTAATAATGTACAAAGTGAAATAAAATTGATTGATTTTTTTTATATATGCTCACCTCCTGTTTAAAAGACAATTTTGACCTACGCATTCTCAAAGTATATTCCAAAAATATACATCGTTTTTGTAATCAATTTATTTCTAAACCAATTTGTTTTCATACCAACTTGTTTTATCAGTTTGTTTTTATACTAATTGCTTTTTATATTAATTTGCTTTTTTATTAATTTGTTTCTAGGCAACCTGTTTTATATTTGTTTTATATCAATTTGTTTTGATACAAATTTATATTAATTTGCTTTATATGATTTTATTTTTATATTGACTTGTTGTATAAAATTTGTTTCTGTTTATGTTAGTTATATACTAACATATATACTATTTGTTTATTGACTTCATATCAATATGATAGAGGAAACTGTCACAAAAAGTTAGAACCCATCACTAAAAAGAATCACAGGATTGTTTTGTGAAAATCAAAAAAAAAAACTTTATACGACCGATAAACACTTCCTTAACTTTCTTAAGAATGCTAATTACCTAATTAAAAAAACATTTTTTTCGGATATATTAATTTCATAATAGAGTAAACAATTTGGAAAATATCTGTTCAAGTATTTTACAAATGACAATAAATCTGTTTCCTACTCGTTTACTTCCTTTATTAAGTGGTTTTAACGCAGTGAAAAGAATAAATGCCTTTGGTTCACCTGGGTAGCTTTGTTTTCTTTGAGTTGTTTGGAGAGAAATTCGAATGGCATGTGGTGCTGATAGCAGTCAGTGAGTGATGTGGAAGGCTAGTTTCCTAAACACACCCAAAAAAGTAACTCCCCACCCCTGAAATTTGTCTGTCAAGTTCAAACGATACATCTTGTTATACAATATGGGTATAATTGGAAACGGTGTTTATTTACGCGTATTTTGACACCTCATTTGTGGCGATCGATGGATTATTGTTGAAGTTATGCCCACTTGACCGAACCCACCCCAGGATTTAAAAGTTGCAGTAAGCCCTATAGAGAAAGAGAATTTGTCATGCAGTGAAGAAGAGGATTGCACTGATTTCAATCTGTAACAGTATGATTGTCAATAGGATTTACTGCAACTTTTAAATCAGTTATCAGATAGTCAATCGACATTTGCGTTAAAGTTCCCAGAAACAAAGGGTGTCATTTAAAATGTTCCTTAGACTGCTATCATATCGTGGTTATTTCAAAGGAGGAAATAAGCACATGATCAATCATTGCAAAGACAATGGTCGTACATGGTCGTACAGGAAAACATTTTGTCCTACAGGAAAACATTTTGCCATACACATAAACATTTTGTCCTATACAAAAACACTTTGCCCTACAAGAGAACATTTTGCCCTAAAATGACATAGAAAAAGTTTTGCTCTATACAAAATATTTTATCCTATACAGAAACATGTTGCTCTACAGGAAAACAGTCCTATAGGAAAACATTTACCTGCAGAAACGTATTTACTCTATTATTGTTTACCACCATTTTGATGTGTGAAATCGCTTCTCTACTGCAAATTCCATGGAAAACTGGACCCAGCTTATATTAAGATACATATAGTGTAAAGATGAAACCCCGGTTACCCTCCCACATTTTCAATTAGGATATCACTATATAATAAGGAAACGCGATGGGCAGATGGCCACCAAATGTTTCTATTTTCCCCCAACAAAGTGTGGCGGAGGAATAAAAAAAATCACCATGATTGCTGTTATTTTTCTAGCTTCTCGGTTCATCGTCTACTTATCAGAGGGTCAATGGCCAAAGTACCATTCTATCAGACTGAAACAAAAACCCACGGAATAAAGATGTCGCTCAGTAACAGCCAATATTCCTGATAACTTGCATGTGCTAGAGCGATTACATTCGGCTCTTATTAGTAACTAGTCCTATTTCGTGTTTAGCAGTTAAGGTCAGTAACCATTACAAATCTGAATTTACCAATAAACGATACCCTGCCTCAAAGCCTCAACCCATGAATCAAAATCCAGTATATGTATTTTGTTATTTGAGAATAGATCTATCCATGTACTTGACAATAACTCAACGATCTTCTTCCTCTATTCTAGCGGCTATGATTTCGATAGCAGACATGATTTTGCAGTTGGAGGGTAAACGGCCAAAGTATATTTCGCCGGACAGGATTCTTGCTAACAGGAATATCGTTCGCCGTCAATCCGATATTCAGGATTTGTTGAGCAAGTAGAGCATCGATTGCGGCATCGGTTTGAGCCATAAGCTAAATGCTTGATGATGCTCACTTGTTTCCGTACCCTCGGGAAAGACTTGGCTAGGTCTCTCGATCCACTTCTTTGTAGTCAATTCACGGGTTTTAAGCAATTTCTAGTACGGGATTCAAAAGCAAATTTGGCACCATTTTCCTTTTCACAGAAACGTACAACTCTGGCATGTCTGGAGTTCAAGTACATATGTGTACAAACTATTTACCTCTATTCAAAATTAAAGGCCGACTCAGACATTTCCCGAGGAGGGCGCCTCAATTTTCAAACAAATTGTGTTTTTGCATATACATAATGCTTGTCCATATACTAATCACCAAGCTCAAATCGCAGTCCTTCAAATAGAAGATCACAACTTTGTTATAAAATTCTGAACCCCGAACTTTTGTTATACATAGTATCCTATAACACTGTTAAAGGTGCGTGTTCCGATCGTCTTTGGGACCCCCTGATTTACCCGGAAGTAGTATCGATTTTGATATCAGATGAAATTTGAGCCCTCAAATCCATTTCATTCCCAAGATATAATAAAAAAAAACGCCGTTTTAGTGGTTAACCATCAATATTAGCACAGTATTGAATAGGGCTTTGCAACATGGATTATTGCGTCTACCATTAAAACCGCAAGTTTGTTTCCCACGGTACTTGATGGGGTGCCAGGCTCTCATATCAAGTAGAGAATACAATACACATAAATCGGAACAAGCACCTTTAAACTGTACATAAATGTTTACTGCATGAAAACGAAAAAGTCCGATTTATCTCTAACTTATAAGTCATGGTTTATTGGTTTATTAAATTCACATTCGCAGCTGAAAGCTGAATTGCCTTGAACATTACATATTAAAAAATATACGCCTTTAAAACACTTAAAAAATACTAATTTTATGCTTTGTTTACTAATAAAAGTTGGGATCCGACTTTTTTTTAGGCGCAGAAACAGTCGTAAATGACATCTTCAGGACCGCTTTAAAATGGTTGTGTCTGTTTTTCACAATGAGCATTAAAGGTGCAACGAGAGATTTTGGGGCACCCATAAATCGTGTCGTATGTAGTGATTTCATATAGATAAGACCCCTAAAAGATTTCTTACATTGTCTTTGGTTAAAGAAATGCCTTGAAAGTGAAAACAAAAGGTGATTTTCATTTGCTTAATGTCAATATAAAACATAGGCTGAATTTCGTATTTGCTCCTATACGAAATTAGAAATTTTCACAATTTTTGTACCAAAGAAATATTTTTCAGCATAATCCTTTCAAATGGGGATATCTTTGATAGAAAACTTTACATTAGTGCAAAAATCAGAATTTTCATATTTTTTGGGACACCTGTTATGTGAAATCTCTCGTTGCACCTTTAATTTAAGGTGTTGATATGACCTAACACTAGCAATTTAGAGACAAAATGGGCATTTTGATTTTGGAAAAAAATGACTGATAGTGGCTTTTAATAAGAGGGACGCAATCTGAAAATTTGAACCCCATCATTTTCTGACAGTCTGGTTCCCATTGATTCCAAAACAACAAGAAAATCAATTTTAGCACATTCCACACCACACTATGAGGGCCCACCAAATGTGCCAGTGTCTCTCTATCATTGAGGGCGCCATCTCTATCAAATAAAATGCCTTTAGTACAAGGGTTTTTACCCTGCCAGAGCAGTCGGCATGGTTTTATATCCCTACCGGTTTCTTCTTCTCTCTGTCAACATAAGAATAGCTCAAACATCCATGATAGTGACCAAACTTGATCAAACGGACAAGTACACGAACGCAAACTTTCAACATGATCAGATTGCCGATCTGATCTGAGTGAATAATTTATTTGATTGTCAAGTTTAATGGTGCCTTTTTCTACCTATAAAAATCATCATTTCTTGACAAATACAGCGCGTTACGCTTAGCCACTTACAGGGGTCTTTACTACAACAATTTCCAACACAACAGTGCAAAAAATGCACTTTGATGAAAAATAGGGGGCGCTGTTTTGTTTACATTTTGAAAAATCGCTATTTACGCGTACAATTTGACGCTAAATAGCCTTTTATTTGAATTTTATCCGGTAACGGCATAAAATTTTCGCAAAAAAGTAGCATATTTTGTGATTTGGACCCATATATATAAAATTGGAATAAAGAACAAATTTGGGGAAAAGGCTATTTAGCGTCAAACTACCAATACTGTACAGGCTAAATTTGAGCGCAATAGCATATATAATTTTGAAAATAAGATCCGTAACATGTTGTAAAAAGCCGTTTCGAGAAAATTAACGTTAAAATCTAGAAACACTAAGAATTAATTTTTAACCATATTTTGAATTTTAATTTTATTTTTTGAGAATAGTGAGATAATAAATTTTAAAATTTAGAAACATGATCTTTGTTGAAAATTTGATATTATTTTAATAGTTATTAATATTTTTTAATATGTTAAAAACGCCGCTTAAGAAACAATAGAAAACATAAGAAATATGAAAATACAAGAATTTAAATATTTGCATTATTGTTTAATGTGTACCAGTCATAAGCAAAAATAATCTTATACACAACCTCAAACGAGTCCATCAACCAGGGAAAATCAGGTATGTAATTTCGTACAGTAAATGGTATAAGACGCTGAGACAAAGTGCAATTAGCCTACCTTTCGTCGATGGTAGATGGTTATATATATTCCTCTATCACAGATTCGATCTGTGTAACTAAAAGGTTGGAACCTGGGCAAATACGTTTTCTAATTCGTATAAGACGAATACGTTAGTGTACATTAAAACACCATTTGACTCGATTTCAAATTTTCTCCTGTACTAACACCCCCTCCTTGAAGGGGGGAGCATGTCTGAAAATTTGAACGCCATCATTTTCTGACAGTATGGTGCCTATTGAATTCAAAACAGCAAAAAATCAATTTTAGCACAAAAATTCTACGGAAGCTATTTAATTGACATACCATACGACAATAAATTATATATTTTAACGTGACATGAATATTCACTGCATTGAGTAGGCGTAAATATCGTTTCTGCATGATATTAGTCATGGTTATATTGTTCGAGACTGTACCTTACCAGAATTGCTACGCTAATGGCCTTGCGTTAGATGTTATCGTTGAAGTATTCACTGAGAGGTTATGCTGAATTGTATTGCCGAGTATGCTTACTACAATCATGCGGTTTAACCCTGGATTTCACAGTAATAAGAGTTTGCATATGAACTCTTCTACCTTCTATAGATTACTTTCTACACCCCTTCCATGTGTTTCCTATAGATAGAAATAAATGTCCCAATGAAGTTCACAAACCTTGGTTTCTTCTTGTGTGTCAGGGCACAGGGGTTGTACATTGCTCGAATTCTCTTCCCATCTTATCTTTTTCTTGGCGGATGGCTCCCTCAAAAGTTTACATACTTTAAGCTTAAAAACTTTCTTCGATTTGGTGGATTTTAGCTCGTTGTAATTATTGTCGGCCAAAACGACCGACTCATCAACATCCATTTTAACTGATGTCGACGAATGAGTTATTTACTTTGAATCTAGGCGCTAGTGTGAGCGAAATACACCGTGCAGTCCGGTGTCAGAGTATTTCCAGCTCAAACACATTGATTTCAGTATCGGCTTAGGCTGTATACGTACAAAGAGATGATTAGTAGCTATTAGCGTCAAATGTGTAGCTGTGTAAGCAATGTTCAAACATTTCATTCACGAACAGAGCGGTGTTTCTGGTTTTATTTAGATTTCTTGCGAGGAATATATTTTTCCGTAATAGGCTATTTCACCACCACTGGTCAACGTCAAATGTTCACGATCCAACGACTTTTGCATATTGTAATAAACAAGGCTTTCTCTCAGATCAACGCCTAAGAGTGAGTTTACTAATTGAAGGATTATAGTGATTTGAATCCAAGTCGAGCTTTTCCCTATTGATTTTGTCATTCTTATTCGGTTATAGTCCGAGGATAGGGAGAATTAACTACAGATTTAGCGAATAAAGCGTCAGTATATGGATGTTAAAGGTTATGTGTGATTAAATTACTTTAAACGCTAACAAATATTAAACAAATTGAAGTGAAATATAAAATATCCTATTAACAGATGTATAGGCTTGAGCAGATATTTTTGACAAAATACTTTCATGAAAATTATACCGTGTGTCCCAAAAAAAACGCAACACTTGGTGGCAGGCGCCATAAGTTTTGAACAAAAGCACATGACTACTTATTCTTTGTTGTAAGGTAAGATGCGACTGTTAGCTAATATTCCTGAAAAGATCATAAAGGTAGAGGCAATAGTTTTTAAGATATGACCCCAACAATCAAGTAACCCGCAGAACCCATTTTACAAAAATGAGAAGCTGGTTAACCACAAGACTGGCAATGAAGAAAAGAATGGCAAATACAATATTGATTGCAATCAACATGCCAATTGCCCAAATTTCTTGCAGAGCAACTTCTACTGGGTTAAATGACTGCATTTGCATAATTATTATTTAACTGATAATAATACAACATTAATTTATTGGTGATAAAAAATGTTTGAAGAAGATATAAAACTGTGACTTAAAAACTATGACTAAGTCATAGACAAACTCCACATTACATAGCATGATAAATGCGTTGGGCTGCAACTTGCTTGTTACTGAAAATAATGTTACATTCTCAACTTTATGAAAGTAAAACCTATGTTTTCAACACAAAACTCAATAACAATATCAGTATATTCATTCTGTCATTAAATTTTGGGTTAAGATAACTCTTTGTGTGCCGTCACAAAATGATGATGAATGATTAGCTCTAATCCAATGCAGTCTTATTTGGACAATACGAAGAGTTTGTTGATCATACATTCCTAATTCGATCTTTTAAGTGTATTAAAATGCATATTTTTAGCTGTTATTACCAATGGAAACATTCATATGTTAATATTTGTTGCAGCACCTGTCTTTTATAAAAAGGGGAAAATGGTGGTCGGACTTAGAGATTCATATTGGTGGTCCTGGGCGCAAAACGTACAGTGCCGTATTTGTAGTTACACTGGTAACATATAGTGCTTGGTTTTGAAAAATCATCTTGTTTAAATTCACTGAAATGAAAGTGGAATTAACTGCAGATAACAATACCATTCCCTCTTAATACTAGTTGAAACAAGCAGAAACAAGCACATAGCAAGCGCATAGCAAGCACATATCAAGCTGAAGCAAGCTAAAGCAAGCTATAAAATAACCAAGCACTTGAACAACAATAGAACCACTTGAGGGCACTCAAGTGAAGTACTTAGCTTCAAAGTGCTTGTTTATCAAGTGGTTTTGCTTGTTTCCTTTTTTGTTTGAGCTTGCTTTGGAATGTTATAGCTTGGTTCTGGTTTGATTTTAGCTTGTCTTGGAAGAAGTTTTATTGTTAGTTGATGTTAATTCCCCTTTCAACCAGAGGATTAGAGGACAAGACATTTTTTCACAATCAAGCATTTTATGTTAGCAGTGTTAATAGCGCCTCAATTTGGTTAAATGGGTCCTGCAGGTTACTTGATTTCTGAGGTCATACCTTAAAAAATATTGACCCTACCTTTATGAACTTTTCAGGGATATTAGCTAACAGTCCCATCTTACTTTACAACAAAGAATAAGTAGTCACGTGCTTTTGTTCAAAACTTATTGTGCCTGCCACCAAGTGTTGCGTTTTTTTTGGGACACACGGTATAGTCTATTAAGTGCACTGTTGGACCCGATCCTCAACACAACTCCAAAACGGGTAGTTAGAATAGAAGGTCAACTAGGAGCTGCGGCTAAGGAACAGATCTTAATTTAGGAATTGATATTTCCCCACCCCTTAGAGATGCAGAAAAGCACCCCAGGGACATGGATGGCACAGGTATTTTGATCCAACATTCACACTGAAAATTCTCTGATTGGTTAATTTCATCATATATAATCCTACGATAGGATCCACTGATCATTTGATAAACATAAACATTGTGATCATCACTGCACACGTCATAGCATCTTAACCCTAACAGCACTGAGTGCTACAAAATACTACGAGCTGACCTGAGACGAGTATAACTATTCGTCTCAGCTACAAGAAAAAGGGAAAAAACACAGAATGAAGTGAAAAAAGAGGGTGCATTTTCTCCACTCAGTGCAGTAGTATTTTGTAGTATTTGGTACTGTAAGGTAAAACATAGTCTCATCCATTAGGGTTAATTGACTGTTTGAAGATTCCACACCACTAAACAGATTTGGTCTGGCACCCTCAGGCCAAAAAGTGTTTAAAAAAAGTTAAACAAGTGGTAAGTTAAAAAATACTGAAAGTAAACTTGCGTCAACCCCCTGGCAAGATGGCAGTCGGGAACGTGACCTGAGATAACCTTTGACCTTGGTCCATGACCTTTGACATCATCCACATACAAAGAAACCCCTATTGCACCTTAACCCCAAGTCTGGTTTCAATCAGACTTAAACTTTTCGAAGAAGACGTAAGAAAAGAAAACCTAACCAAACTGGAACACACATACACATACAGACATTCGCACCCTTGCAATATCTCCCTCTGCTTTTCAAGCAAGTGGGATAAAAATTGAAAAATGGTAAAAATTGGAACTAGCTATGCCATTTTGTGTTAGAAATTATTTCGTAGATACAAATCAGCATGATATCAAGAAGTCTGAGAGTCTTTCTACTGAGTAATTACAGTACTAATGTTAGCCACAGTTTCAGAAGGTATCAAAACTCATCTTTGTCTTCACGCTTTAGTAGTTCGAAAAAAAGTGGTCAACCTTTGAATTCTTCAAGATGAATGGGATGCAGAGGGCTAGCTCTCCAATTTAAGAGACCAAGTCGCTTCATTAATGAGAAATTGGCATTTTAATTAGGGTAATTTTGTACATACACAATGGCAAATTTATTTGGTAGTGTGCAACCTATAGGAGCTGTGTGTAGAGACTAGCAAAAAAAGTTTGTGACCTCTTACCGTCTGTACATTTGACTTGATCTTGTCATCTTGAGTTCAAACCACCAGTGATCGACAACTAGTGTTGCCTGCGAAAGCTATTTTGAGCGGGGGGAATGTGAATGGCTCAACATGCAAGGTAAGGCAATGGAGCTGCAAAATGTGTATACTCTCTCAGCTGGCTGAATCATTCAGAATGTGAAGTGAGTAGTTATTCTACGACTAAGGTGCAAAATTCAGCAGTCTAACTTGCACCAGTGTTGTTTTACTGTAGCCGAATCAATTCAAATAGCCACACCATATGGATAAAGCATAAGGCAGCTTTAGTGACCTGTGTGTACATGGGTATTACCAATGATGGCTCCTCTTTTCCTTTATTTTGATAGTCAGATAGTGATGCTATTTTGATACATGTTAAATTGAAAGTGGTTATCAGCTGTAGGCCTTTGGCTTGTCACACTCATGAAATGTACCCCCCTAGAATAGCCCTCCCCGAGTAATCCCCCTCCTTTCACTCCCCACAGGCCAAACACTATGATGAGCAAAGAGTAAAAATCATTTTATTTCTGATATACATTTAAAGTAATGGAAAACAGAAACTGTTGTTTCTGGTAGTTCTTGAGCTCCCGAGAAATCTTCAGTAGATAGCAGAATACACATATTTTAGGACAATGGTAATTTCTTTCTCAGTTAATTACCATTAGCCTTAGTAATGCATGTGAACCCAATTTTACTTGCAAATTTGATCATATCTTTAACACATACTTGGCTCAAGTGATCGAGATGACAATCAAAACAAAATGTGACATCATTAATGATATGTGCTGCCCAACATCCAACGGCCAATTGGAAAATATGTACGTAAATCCTGGCATCGACCTTGGTCAAGGTTCAGTTTACACCCAATAGAAACTGCCGTGTCATCGGGTCTTGACGCCATAATGTCGTGGTACCGAGTTAAAAAAAATCAAACTCAATAGTACATAAATTTGGGAATCCTTACAATTACATAGGCATATGATATATACACACAATATAAAATATCCCTAGTTAGTGATAGTGTTTTTATTTCGTGGAAAAAATGACTTTTTATAAAATTGACACTGAAAATTAAAATACTGATACCATTTGCTCAAATTTCTTTTATTTTACTTGCATTTTTATTCAAATACAAATTTGTCCTTAGTGATAATCTCATATATTTGAGTAAAATTACTCAACAAAAACATCAACCATTTGGAGAAATTATTTGTCCTAGTCAACATACAGCAGCTATTACAAAATCACCCAAAAATAACCCAATTCTTTAAAGTAGCTTCCCTTGGGCCAAGGAAGTGTTTGGAAATTTGCATGTCTGTATTTTCTGTCCATAAACGGACAGAAATTACAGTACAGTAGCCTATGGGAACCTGTGATACGAGTATTTGCTCATAACATCAAATCGCAAGATCGGTATCAAGTGAAATTTTGGAATAAGCTTTTCTCAACAATATCTAGTTACCAGAAATAAAACAGAAGATGTTACAATCACAAAAAATTACCCCTCACTTGAAATATCAGGACAACATGAAATAACATTTGCATTTTTGGCCTGATATTTTTGTCAGGTCAGGTTTCCTTTGAGGGCCTGCTACTGGTATCCTGGTAACCAGTACTACTTGTCCCAGGGCCGAGTTGTCGGCGGCTAAACCGTCACCACCATTGGGTTTTCAAAAGGAAATCTGATAAGGAGGGTAGCTGGTTACCCTGGTAGAATGAAAAAGAAGATCTACCTACAAGGGCAGCAGCTCTGCAGAGCTAACGGCGGCCATCCAGCACATGCTGCCTTACATGATGGGCATGGTTGCCCAAAGGTTAGGCCCACTGCCGACAACTGTGGATTGGCGTCACAAAGGGCATCCGGTCAATACAAGAATTTATCGCGACTCGCACAATATTTTAAAAACTTAAAGCGAGACTGACAAATTCTTGTATCTTGTGATCAAAATCATCCAATATTATCATGATTATGTTTTCAGAATCTGACTTGAACCCAAACTAGTGAAGCAGGCTTGACCTGGCTTAGAGTAACAAGATCCTATAACATTAGTGAAAGACAATTTAAACACAAGGACCTATGAAATTGAACCAGTTAGACAGCAGGAACCACCAAAGTAATAAAAGACACCAGGAACCTCCATAAATTAAAAAAAAACAGTAAACAGCAAGACCCAAAATCATGATACCCCCAACAGAATGGAACATCCCTGAACTACTTCAACCAATCAGTAGCCTCCCAGAAAAACTCATGTCCTGGTCTTTTAAAACTCATGTCATGGTCTCAAAAACTCATGTCACCGTATCAGGAGCATGGCTTTATTGTCCATTATGATGTGTACAAAGGTATAGGATGGAAGATTCTGAAAACATAATAATGACCTAAATTTTGACTAAATTAACAAAAATTGGTCGGTTGGTTTAATTTCCATGTGTTTTGCCCATTTGCCCACATTTCGTCCCATCTATCACTTCCTGGAGCAGGTCACTTAAAGATGCAACGAGAGATTTCAAGTCATCCATATTTTCTGTGATATGTAGTGATTTCTTATAGATTAGACACTCAATAGATTCCTTATCTTTTATTTGGTTACAGAAATAACTTAAAATGATAACAAAACGTGATTTGTATATGCTCATATTTCAATAGAAACATGGGCAGAATTTTGTATTTGCTCCTATACGAAATCAGAAATTGCACAATTTTTGTACCAAAGAAACAGTTCTCAGCTTAATCCTTACAGAAGTTACAGAAGAGTATATTTTTGATGTAAAATTTTACACCAGTGCCAAAATCAGAATTTTCACATTTTTTCGGGACACCTGTTATTTGAAATCTCTTGTTGCACCTTTAAGACGACTTGGGGATATGCTCCCCTGGCTCAAGTTTACTCCTGTGTCTCAGTGATGATTATTGCCAAAAACTTTTCACAAGAAAATGTTGATTTTATTTCAAAACTAATGTTTTAATCAAAATCTACAGTGAAAATTTTATTGATGACAAATTACTTCACAGCAACAAATTCAATGATAAGACAATTCACCATGTGCATATACTGACTGTGATGCATTGCAAAGTTTGCTGGTTCCAAGCTAGCTTGACCTTCAGTAACAGGTAGAAACTCTTGGGAATAAATCTCTTAGCACCATCATCCGCTACACAAATATTGGCCTAACCCATATGGCACTATATCGATAGGCAAAACAACAAATCCTACCTTTATTTTCTAGTGAAAATTATCTGAATATTGCCATTGGGAAATAAAAAATATTGACTACCCCTAAAAAATGAAGGGGGGGGCAAGAAACACTTTTTTAAGGAGGCTAGGACATGTTAGCTCCGCGCACTAGATCTGGCACTGTTCCAAGTTGGATTTTCCAACAAAAATGCTTGCGTGGTATTCTGAGTGGACTCAGCAGCTGCGCCGTGAATGCGTCTATATGCGCAACTAAAACTATGGAAGCGCGAGAGATACCTGAACATGACGGTCAACCTAAAAATGCCAAGAGACTCCAACACCCTACGCTCTCCGGGGGAAAATCACCCAAAAGGACTCGGGATGAATAATGGTGAATGAGGTTTTTATATTTCACCATGAGGATTGCGAACGTATAGGTTTGACAATGTACTTGTTTTTAGTTTGAAAAAAAAAGACGACTTTAATTGTAGGAATAGAATCCAATATTTTTTATTGTTTTCTATGCACTGTTTATTCTAATAAGGCCTATATGTAGGCCTACCCCGAGGAGGCCTACTCGTGTGTCACAACCATCCCCTCAAATTGACCAAAGATAGAATTTTCTAAATTACCTTTTAAAAAAAAAACGAGATTCTTATATTATCTGATCTCATGGTCTAAGTATGTGTGCCGAATTTTCTGATTTCCGTTTACGGATAGATAACACAGTGGCCTATGGGGCACCGTCCGGATCAACTTTAAATTTGGAAATAACCTTTTCTCGAGGATGGTGAACTATACACAAAATGAAGGTGTTAGGATCATGAAATGCATCTTTAAGTTTGAAAGTGCAACTCACATGTACAAAAACCGTTATTAAAACACGGCGGGAAGTCGATGAATGTGGAAAGAGTCTGTACATGTGTAGAAGAGGCGATGCATAATTCCGTTCTTGTTGAGGTCCCCTTTTGTAAAACTTTCACCTAAGATGCTAAAATTCAGCCAAATTTTAGTTCCTGCACCTGCAAATTTTTCGAAATTTTACTGAGTTCCAAAGGGCCTATGAAAATGATGAAATCGGGTCTCATGATGTCCCCAAGTTTGGAATTTGGGTCCGCACATCACTACCTGAAAAAAATTACCCCTCAGCGCTATACCTCCATCTGTCCTCCCCTTCCTCGTCACTAAATTCCAAAGACTAAGGTAAGTTTCAGAGACGAATAATACGGAATAAACATTGAAAAGACATAAAATTTAATCTACTAACATTATTTGAATTTCAAGCATTTTTTACAAGTTTTGTTCTTCCTAATATAACTAGTTTGGAATTGAGAGAGTTGCATTAATCTTGCTCTCTAAAAATTACGCGTCGGGTGCAATTTACAGTAAATGACAACAATTTTATAGTATTGTGTTGGCAGAATTGCCAGTAAAATACTCCGAAAGTTCCATAAACTCAGTATTTTTAACGGTGTACAGCATACTTTCTTTTTTTTTACTTGTATTTTGTTCAATGCTCCCAATTTTCCCCAGATTTTCAGAGAAGTACTTCTCATTATAAAGGCAAACTATTAGGAATAAATAGGAAATTGTTCTTATGAAATGCGTGGTCGATACGCGCGAGAGTATTAGAAGCGTTGATATCGCGTAACCTATGTTGCGTGTGATGCCTCCGAATGTCGCATAGACAGTTTTCTTACAATTTTGAACACTAAAAAACGTGTTATTTGTTACATTATTGAAAAAAAGTAGTTCGGTGACCCCATCTTTGTTCTTTCTTAATCGAAAGCTTCTAGTAGTGCGCAACTTTTATTAAAATTCCATCAAAAAATTTCGAGCAGAATTTTTTTATGATTAAAAATGTCTGTCGTAAAAATCAAATTTCCATAGGTTTGTGTACTAACTTTTGATCAAAAATGGCAAAAATAGGTATTTTGAATCAATATTATATGAAAAACGAGGTCGGTGAGCCCAATTTTTTATTTTGGATTGTTGGTTACCATCGATGGAAGTTTGTTCATACCAAGTTTCAATGAAAAATTTCAGACAGATCTATCGTGTCCTAGCCTCCTTAAATGGCCTTACCTTCCATGTTTTCCTATGTTATTGAGATCTGCTAGCTGGCTTTCACTTATTTGTTTGGTATAGTGCTCAAAGAGCGGCATCCTCCAAACCCGGTCACCAGTATCACTTCCTGCCTGAAACCCAAGGTCAAAGGTCTTTATCATAAAATGCACATATTTACAGGTAAATCATGGAAGTGATCAAACTAGGCTTTATACATAATTACCAAATTACATGAACTTTGTGAACAGTTGTTCTAATACATGAGGCTGATTGTATATTGGCTACTACATGACCTTTAACACATTTAGCCTAAATAGGTGAGCGGCCACATGACCAAAAGGGCCTTAAATTTAAAGTTCAATTACCCCACCGGACAAAACTTTTTGAGATATCTCATTTTGTTCAGAAAAAATGTCTAGTTTCAGATTTACCCTGTTGTAGAGACTGAAAGTAGTGCAGATTTTGTACAAAAATAACTTTTTGCCCAATTCAGAGCTTTTTTGAAGCAAAATAACCCAAAATCTGTTTTCTGTAAAATTGGCATTTTAAACACTAGAAAGAAAATTATGGTATCAAATTAAAGGTATTAACACGTTTCATCATTTAAATTATAATTTGAAAGACAAATTTGCTATATAGACATGACCAAATAAGGAGAAAAAGGTCAACATTTGGGTTAAAAAAGTGATTTTTTTGTATTTTTGGGAAACTTTCCATACAATGCAAGAACCCAATTGTACAAAAGGGCAAATGAGGTGTCATTTTGTTTGTAAGAATGTCTAGTTTCAGATTTGACCAAAAAAGAAACCAAAAAGATGTCTGTTGCCATGGAAACAGGATTTTGTTGAACCATGTATTTTGCTCAGTTTATGACATTTCTCCTTAAATAGCCCTGTCCCACCTCACTATATATAAATCTGGCTTCCAATATAACATCTATAGTTTACATAACAGGAACATTAATTTTGTATCAAGCTGAAGGTATTTTTATATCAAAAAAAAAATTTGAAACTCAATTTTAAGCTAAACAAGCCCAAATAAGGTAACAATGTCCAAATTTGGGCAAAATGTCATTTTTGGTATTTTATACAAACTTTCAATATATTTAAAAAATGCAATTGTGTTAATGGCCAAAAGAGCTTTAAATCTAAAATGTGATGACCCTATCTGACAAAACCTTTTGAGATATCTCATTTTGTTCAGAAAAATGTCCAGTTTCAGATTTGCCCGGTTGTAGAGACTGAAAGTGGTCCATAATCTGTAACAATTCACTTTTTGCCCATTTCAGAGCTTTTTTAAAGCAAAATAACCCAACATTTGTTTTCTTCTATAAAACTGGCATTTTACATATCAGAAAGATAATTTTGGTATCAAATTAAAGATATGAAAACTTTTCATATTTGAACTATAATTTGAAAGGCAAATTTCTCAAGATATGACCATATCAAGGGAAAACAGTCAAAATTTGGGCTAAAAACATGATATTTTGGTAATTTTTGGAATTTTTTTCCTGTAACTCAAGAATCCAACAGTACAAATGGACAAACAAGGACTCATTTTGTTTGTATGAATGTCTACTTTCAAATATAACCTAAAAGAAACCAAAAAGACATGCTGTTGCCATGGAAACAGGATTTTATTGAACCACGCATTCTGCTCATTTTATGACAATTCTGTTAAAAATAGCCCTGTCCCACCTCACTACATATAAATCTGGCTTCTAAGGTTTATAGTTTCGATACCAGGAACATTGTTTTGTTACCAAGTTGAAGGTATTTACACTCTTACATACACGTAGATGTGCGTGCACTTTCCTGTCGTTTGTAAACACGTTTTTATGTGTTATTAATTGCTGGGGTTTTATTGTTGAGAAAAGGTATAAAAGAGCTATCACGCTAAGGTATAGAAGAGCCATGATTTGTTGCTAGGTGGAGTTGCTATGTAGTGCATAGACAGTAAGCAAGAATCTTTTTCCCTTCTGTTGACCGACTCTCCTTTTGTCCTTGTTGAAACTCTACTTTTGCTCTTGTTAACTGGCTCTCCTTTTGCCCTGGTTGACTAACTCTCCCATAACTTGCCTATCTATAACTCGCCAAATAATCAATCCCGTGTAGACCCTATGCAAGGGTCTATTGGGGTGTAGACCCTATGCAAAAATCCCCAAATCCATAGAAAGGAGGGATGCTCTGGTTATGGACCATCACACAGTGAGCCCCAAGCAATTTTGCCTTCCAGGGGCTTTCCTTACATCAGACCCAAAATAAAATCTAGTCCCCTAAAACTTCACATTAAAAAGAATAAACAAACAACCAAACATTTATCACAATACAGCCAACTGTACAAATAATCAATAAACCCCTCCCTACACTGCAATATGAATCCCATCCCATCATATCAAAAACAAAAATTTGAAAAATCTCATCCTTACCCACCAAAATCAAATTCCTCAAAAATAAATAAAAATACAAACCGAACAAACTGATGGGAATTTTGTGAAGGCAAGTGCGTCCTTCTCCTTTCATCCGAATTGCCTGAAAACTTAGGTAGGGCTAAAAATGACAATTAAAGAAAGGGAAGGGATCAACTCGGGGTACAAATTGTTAAAATTCAAACACCAGTGGGGATCTAGCTTTGTCTTGTAAATGAAAGTGCTCTTTTTTCTTTTTACCCGAATGCGCCAAAATTGAAATACATGGATGGAGGCAAAAAACACATGTACATCTACTTGTATGTCAAAGAGAAAGGTCGTATAGCGAGAAAATTACTAAATTACTAAATATCATGTTTTGGGAAGAGGGTAAAAGCAAATTCAGTGTGGTGTGAGAAATGCAGGAAATGGATCCATGGGAGATGCACAAAGAAGAAGAGAGTAACCCCAATTTTGGCAAGAGACTTTATGTGTGGGAGATGGAAGGAGGGTGCTGGAGGGATGGTGGAACAGGAGGAAAAGTTGTGTGATGAGGTGGAATTGGTGAAGGAGTTCACATACCTACAGGACAAGGTTAGTGGGGGTGAATGCAAGGTGGCTGTGACAGCTAGAGTGAGGTATGGGTGGGTGAAGTTTAGGGAATGTGGGGAAAAGGCAAGGGAAAAGATATCCTTTGAAGATGAAAGGTAGGGTGTATAAGGGCTGTGTGAGATCAGTGATGCTCTTTGGGAGTGAGACATGGTGTCTAAGAGAAAATGAGATGGGGATTCTCAAGAGGACAGAAATGTGTTACATGTAGCCTATTTTAGCTCATTTCGCCTAAATTCACATATGTGATGTGATCAAGCAAAATGAGTCTGAAGTCGGTCAGATTCAATTTTTACTTTTCCATGTAACTGTATGCACCATTTAAAAAGCTACATTTTGCTGAAACCCCAATTGAAATTGACCAATTAATTCCAAAGATATAATCAGTAGAAGGGTGGCAAAATCAATAGGAAACAAAAGACATTTTCTCCTTTATTTGGCTATATCTCAAAATCAATATTTGCGACTTTCGACTTATTTTGCTTGATCACATCACATATTTTGGCGCCAAAAATCTAAGCAGACAACATTTTTGTTTGATTTGTTCGACCCATCTCACCGATTACTTTGATACCACTCATAGCTTATATAGGCATATATTAGAGAAAATATAGCCAAATTTGACTAAAATGTGTAGCATGTACTGGTAGCTATTTTAGTTCATTTAGCCTAAATTCACACATTTTGACACAAAAAATCTAAGCAGACGACATTTTTGTTGATCAATTGATTTTGGTTTGTTTGACCCATCTCACCGATTACTTTGATACCACTCATAGCTTATATAGGCATATATTAGTGAAAATATAGCCAAATTTGACTAAAATGTGTAGCATGTTGCCTATTTTAGCTCATTTATTCTAAATTCACATATTTTGGCGCCAAAAATCTAAGCAGATGATAGTTTGTAATTCGAGTGATTTCCGATTGGTTCGACACATCTCATCGATTACTGCTGTACCACTCATAGCTTATATAGGCATATATTAGTGAAAATATAACCAAATTTGACTAAATTGCATAGCATTTCAAGCTATTTTATCTCATTTTTATCATTTAGACTAAATTCTCCCATTTTGGTGCCCAAAGTGTATGCAGACGACATGACTCATTTTGTTTGTATGAATGTCTACTTTCAAATATAACCTAAAAGAAACCAAAAGACAGCTTTTGGCCATGGAAACAGGATTTTATTGCACCACACATTCTGCTCATTTTATGACAATCCTGCTAAAAATAGCCCTGTCCCCCCTCACTACATATAATCTGGCTTCGATGTTTATGTTTCGATACACAGACATATGTTTTGTTACCAGTTGAAGGTATTCTACACTCTTACATACACGTAGATGTGCGTGCACTTTCCTGTCGTTTGTAAACACGTTTTTATGTTGTTATTAAATTGCTGGGGTTTTATTGTTGAGAAAAGGTATAAAAGAGCTATCAAGCTAAGGTATAGAAGAGCCATGGATGTGTTGGCTAGGTGGAGTTTGCTAATGTAGTGCATAGACCAGTAAGCAAGTATCATGACCTTTTTTTTCTTTTTCCCTTCTGTTGACGACTCTCCTTTTGTCCTTGTTGAAACTCTACCTTTGCTCTTGTTGACTTGCTCTCCCTTTTGCCCTGGGTTGGAACTACCTCTACTCTCGCTCTCCCTAACTATGTGCCTATCTAGAACTCGCCAAATAACACCCCTGTAGACCTATGCCGGGTCTTGGGGTGTAGACCCTAATGCAAAAATCCCCAAACCATAAAAGGAGGGATGCTCTTGTTATGGACCATCACCAGTGAGCCCCAAGCAGTTTTGCCTTCCAGGGCCATTCCTTACTCAGACCCAAAATAAATCTGTCCCTCTACCACTCACATTAAAAAATAAACAACAACCAACATTTATCACAATACAGCCAACTGTACAAATAAACCCCTCCCTACACTGGGGCAGGATATGAATCCCATCCCATCATATCCAAACAAAATTTGAAAAATCTCATCCTTACCCACCAACTAACAAATTCCTCACAAAATAAATAAAATACAAACCGAACAAACTGATGGGAATTTTCTGAAGGCAAGTGCGTCCTTCTCCTTTCATCCGAATTGCCTGAAAACTTAGTAGGGCTACAAATGACAATTAAGAAAGGGAGGGATCAACTCGGGTACAAATGTTAAAATGCAAACACCGGTGGGGATCTTGCTTTGTCTCGTAAATGAAAGTGCTCTTTTCCTTTTTTACCCGAATGCGCCGAAATTGAAATAGACAGGATGGAGGCAAAAAACACATGTGCATCTAGCTTTGGTTGGTCAAAGAGAAAGGTCGTATAGCGATAAAATTAACTAAATTAAACTAAATAACTCACATGTTTTTGGGAAGAGGTGGTAAAAGCAAATTCAGTGTGGTGTGAGAAATGCATGAAATGGATCCTGGGAGATGCACAAGAAGAGAAGTACCCCAATTTTGGCAAGAGACTTTATGTTTGGAATGGAAGGAGGGGTGCAGGAACAGGAGGAAAAGTTTTGTGAATGAGGTGGATTGTGTGAACGGAGTTTCACATACTACAGGACAAGTTAGTGGGGGTGACTGTCAAGGTGGCTGTGACAGCTATAAGTGATGAGGAAAGAAGAAGGGAAAAAAAAAAAAAAAAAAAAAAGCAGGGGGTGGGGGGGGGGGGGGGTAGGGACGAGGGAGTGGAGGGTGAAGAAGAATGGGGAATGTTGGCGAATAAATAGGATGGGGACTGATACTGACAAAAAAGGAGGAGGAGCAGGGTGGATGGTGGGGGGAGAAGGAAAGGAAATGGGGAAAACTGGAGCAAAATCAAAGATCGAGAGGGGTGAGGAAGGTAAAACGGGAGGGAAGCGGTAGTGGGACGGGTGTAGGAGGGGATGTAGCGGGAAGAAATGTGGTATGGAGGGGCTGGAGGGGGTTAGGTGGGGACAAGGGTCAGAGAGCTGTGGGTAGCCAGAGAAGAGGGGCGGAGGATTGGACTGCGGGCGGGTGGGTGAGGTAAAGGGGGGGGGGAGGAATAAGAAGAAAATGGTGGAGGGGAGGAGGGATCGTGCGGAGGACCTTGTGGGGGGAAGAAAAAATGAGGGGGAGGGTGACGGGGTGGGAGTAGCAAAGGATTGAAATGTGCAAGAGGCGATGGGAGTGAGGAGAGTCAAGTAGAAAAATGTAGGGGGAACGGACTGTAAGAGAGGTAATGGGTCGGGGGAGAGCGAGTATGGGTGCGGTAATGTTGGAGGTTGAATAGGGTGGGAGGGATAAAGAGAGAGGGGGAAGAAAAAGAGCAACGGCGAGAGGATGGACAAACTTCAGAGAGAGAGGCTGGTAAGGGACGCGAAAAAATGCGGGGGGAGGACAAGGAGTACAGATGGGGGATTGAAAATGCGTGATTGTACGAGGAATAAACAAGGCTGCCGGTTTTATAGTGGGATGAGACGCAGGAGAGTGTGTGAGCGAAAGGTAGAAGGTGAGATAGAGGTAAATGGGGATGGGGAGGGGTGAGGGAATGAAGGGGGGGGGAGGAGGAAGGTGGGGGTAGGGGAGGGGTGGAATTGGGTGTGCTAGTATAAGGGAGGGTAAGAGAAGGGGTCGTGTGAGTGGGGGCGTAAGAGGAAATCAGGGTGAAGTGGGGGCGGGGCAGCGGAGGTGGGTATGAAAAGGTCTAGTAGGAGGTGGGGGAAAAAGGGAGGCAGGGGCTCTAAGAGAGAGGATGAGAAGTGAACACAAGATTGTGGGGGATGGCGCAGGTAATGTAGGCGAGGGGGGGGAGGGGAGGTGGTGTCAAAGGGGAGAGTTGGAAGGGTTGGTGGAACTCGTTGGGGGGTGCGGCGGGAGTAAAGGTAATTGAGGCAGAAGGCTGTAAAAAAGAAGAGAGGAGAGAGAGGGGTTGGGGAGGGGGGGGCGGGGGGATAGCGGAGTAGAGCCGAGGTCGGTCAAGATGGGAATGTGAGCGAAGAAGCGAATTTAGGTAGGGGTCGGTAAGCAGGGGAGAAGGTGTGGTGTTTGGGGAGTATAGATCGAGGGGGACGGGGGTGGATTGAGAGGTCATGAATGGGAGTTGGGGTGAGGAAGTTGTGAGGGGAAGGGGAGGAGTTGAGGCAGTGAAGGGACTAGAGGCAATGAAGAGATTTGGGGATAGGGCGACTGGAGGGGGGGGGGGGGGGGGGGGGGTGGGTTGTGCGCAGACGGGGGGGGGGGGGGGGGGGGGGCTGAAGGGGATGTGGGTGTTATAGAGGTGGTGCATGAGACCGTAGGGCTAGAGGGATGTTGGAGCGTTAGTGCGGATCTGGTAGGGGGTGGAAGTAGTGGGAATGGGGAGAACAGAGGAGAATAAGATAAGAGATTAAGTAGAGAGGGTGGGTGGGGTAGGGAGTGAGGATAAGGGGGAGTGAGGGTATACGAGGGGAGGAGGGGAGAGTGTCCAGGGAAAGGGTATGGAGGTATGGGTGGGTGACGTTTATGGAATGTGGGGCAAAGGCAAGCAAAGATTCCTTTTGAAGATGAAAGGGAATGGTGTATAAGGCTAGTGTGAGATCAGTGATGCGCTTTGGGAGTGAGACCTGGTGTCTAAGAGAAAATGATATGGGATTCTCAGCGGACAGAAATGTGTGTACATTTAGTCCTATTTTAGCTCATTTCGCCTAAATTCACTATGTGATGTGAATCAAGCAAAATTAGTCTGAAGTCGGTCCAATTCAATTTTTAATTTCCATGTAACTGTATTCAACCAGTTAAAAAGCTACATTTTGCTGAAACCCCCCTTGAAATTGACCACTTAATTCCAAAGGTATAATCAGTTGAAGGGTGGCAAAATCAATAGGAAACAAAAGAACATTTTCCTCCTTTGTTTGGCTATACAGCTGCAAAATCAATCTTTTGCGACTTTCGCTTATTTTGCTTGATCACATCACATATTTTTGCGCCAAAATCCTAGCGAAAACATTTTTGTCGTTCAATTGATTTTGTTTTTCGACCCATCTCACTGATTACTTGATACCCTCATACTTATATAGGCATAAATTAGTGAACATATAGAGCCAAATTTGACTAAATGTGTAGCATGTCATGGTAGCTATTTTAGTTCATTAGCCTAAATTCACACATTTTGGCACCAAAAATCTTAAGACAGCAGACGACATTTGTGTCGATCACTGATTTTGGTTTGTTCGACCCATCTCACCGATTACTTGATACCACTTCATAGCTTATATAGGCATATCTTAGTGAAATAATAGCCAAATTTGCCTAAAATGTGTACATGTTGCCTATTTTAGCTCTGTATCCTAAATTTTTCAACATATTTTGGCTCCAAAAATCTAAGCGATGATAGTTTGTAATTCGAGTGATTTCCGATTGCTTCGACCCTCTCATCGATTACGCTGTACCACTCATAACTTATATAGGCAATATATGAAAATATACAATTTGCTAAAATTGCGAATAGCATTGGGTCAAGCTATTTTATCTCATTTTATCATTTAGAGCAATTCTCCCATTTGGTGCCCAAAATGTATGCAGACGACATGTGTTGGTGTTTTAACTTACGCATTCATTCCCACTATCCCACCCCCCCTCTTTTTTTGAAAAAATAATACGGGGACAACTCAAGGCAATTCAAGCATATCGTAGTAAAAGTATAGCCACTTCAACCAATTTACAACATGACCGGCTATTTTAACTAATTCAGACTAAATTCACATACAATTTGGGCGTCCAATGTCTATAGCGGACACCGTTGTTGGCATATAGTTCTTATCACAAAGAGGTAAAGATTCCCGGTCATATAAATGTCCTTTCCTAAGTATGAACACATAATAATTCAGTATTCACCACATCTATCGAGCATATCGCTAAAACTATCACTCAAACATTCGGCGCAGCCAAATATTAAGTGCTTAAGTTAAACACGCGGCTCATCAATCGATCGATATTTTTTAGTAGTGGATTACGTCAGTTTTCTATCCATATCTGGTCATTTGAATTCTGCCCTCAGTTTTGAAATTTGGTAGATAAAAAAAAATGTAACTCAATAGGATCAAACAGCCGTGTAGCAATAGGCCGGTAGTACTCCTTTCCGTTATTGGAATGGCCAGATTGAATATGATATAGAGGATAGAACAAGATTTTAACGTCCACATGGACATGCTTTAATCATACTTTAATACCAACCGCACCACCAAGAACTTTGTTGTCATTCATAGTACTGATGGCTCAATTAAAATCGCATGAAGCAGTAATTAGGAGAAAACCGTATATTTTGAATAAAAATGGGCCAAATATCATGTGTTTTTGGACAAGCTTTCAAAAGGAATTCCAAAATGAAAGTGTTACGCGCTGGCAGCGTGACCCGAATGACGCTCCGCGTAACAATACGCGATACGCGATACGCGTCATGATCGTCATCGTTGACGACCTTGCGCCGTTGCCATTTTCTTGCATACGTACACAGTTGACATCTCTTGTGATATCTTCATATTTTTTTTTGTCAATGGCAAATTTTTCTTGATAGTGGTGCCTTAAAATTATGATAATAATGCGCTGTAATGTCGACGGGTGCACCAGCGGCGACGTACGGCCAAGACAATCATAACAACGATATTCCAGACACATCACCCGCCACGGAAGAGATAGCTGGAGTGTGTCGGGTTGGTTGCGTATTAGCCCACGTTGAGCTTTTGTTTTTACATTTTGTTACTTCTGACGTCATGAACGGTCCAAATCCAACTCCAGCGCTTGATACGCTTTCGCGAAACAGAGAAGGCCCTGTCAGTTTTAGGTCTATTTTATCCTTGAAATTTACACTTTCCCGATGTTCACTTTTAGAAATATCGTGTTTGCGGATATGGAATCAGGATACTGTTGAGGTACGAAAATGTAATGAAATTAGAAATGTCTACTCAGCCTGTTCCATGTAATTTTAATGATGAAAAGTGTTGCAGTAAATCAAAACATAAAAAACATAAACAAATTTCTAATTTGGACTTGATTGGTGGAAGAACACCTAGACCACCTACCGAGAAGGTTTGGAGAAACTTAAATTCAAGTTCAAACTTACTTTTATAAAGTGCGTGTTCCTTTATCCCCCCCCCGCCCCGCCCCGATTTACCAGAAGTAAAACGGATTTTGGTATCAGATGAACGGCCGTATTTTTCTCAATTGTCTTCCTGAATTTTGAACTTCACATTAATTTCATTTCAAGATGTAACACAACATCGCTGTTTTAAAGGAAATAGCTTCAAGATTTGGTCAGCTCAGTTTTTGACTTACATTCATAAATATAGTACTACAGCACAAATTCCCGAAAAATATACAATTTGAATGTGAAATTAACAAAATAGAGGCATTTGAATTTTTTTTGCTTTTTTGACATACGAATAAACGGGGCGGATTTGTTTTTTTTGCCACGCTTCATTGATCCAAAAGCGCCCAGCTCGTGACGTCAAAGTGATTAACCAAAACATCGGTGACTCGAATTTGCTATTGATGCCCTGTACATTGATGGATGTAAATTAAAGTAATAAGAAAATTAGAAAAAAAGTTTAAGAATGACATATTTTTGTTTCATTTCGTTGTGTTTAATTATTATTGGAAAGTGGAACACTGCAATATGATGGGCACAATCGACGTACATTATGGAAGGTCATCACTTTGACGTCACACGAGAAAATTTGCCGGCGATGTGGATTTGTCGGATCGTTTTCGAGTAAGAGTCTCTTGGCGTGAAATTAAAGGGCCAAAACTCAACAATGTGGACTCATTTTCACTTTTTTGAATTTATATTTAATCTAACGTTACTTACACTTCCATCCATACCAAATTTTCGCAATATGCGAAATCAGACATTTTCCTTTAATGGTACCCATCATTTTACAGTAAACGTCTTTAAAACGACCCTATACAGAAACATGCTGGCTTCTCTGTTGTCCACAACATCTACTAAATCATCTTGGATGGCTGAGGTTGATACAAAAAATTCGCCCGAGCCTAGATCAAATACGGGCGAGTCAAGACGAGCCTGATATGTTCTTGGCGAGGGCGATATTTCTCTTGTGTCAACCGAAAAAAGTTCATCCAATATTATTATTATTAACTGCAGAAGAAAGTGACTTGACGAAAATAGTTTTTTTAAAATTTGCTTCAACTATAAAGAGAGTATTTGCTTGACACGTTGCACAAGATTTTTGCGTATTGTGCATGCTGGGCGGTACGCGCTACTCGCTGCATTATTGCACACCAGATCATAATAAAAATGTTTTTATTACATAGAAATTGCCTTTCGTCTTATTCACTTCATCGGGGTACTTTAAAGGTGCTGTTCTGGTCATCTTTAGGACCCCCTCCCCCCTCGCCCATTTACCCCAAGTAATACGAATTTTAATATTTTATAAACTACCGTATTTTCTCATTTTCATCCTTACCCTTACCACCCCTAAAAGAGCCGGGTTTTTAGGACCCATCTCACTGCCGGGGGGATTCTGCCCCTTATCTCGGAAACAGATGGATGAACTATCATATGTGTGGTACCAAGGGATCGCTATGACCCTCCCGGTCCATTGATACTAAAGGAAGTACAACTACCTTGAATGACGTCACAGTGACGTCATGCAAAAATGCGCAAAAATCTTAAAATCGCAAATTCATGTTTTTTTGCCATTTTTTCAAAGCAGAGCTGGATTTTTTAGCCATGATGTGTGTCAAAGTATGCACATACATGCTCTTACTACAAATAAATCAAATTAAATAAGATAAAACACAGGTGTAACTGTATTCTTAGCAAAAATGGATTTCTTCTATTCCTGTATTTCAATGGAAGTAGCTTTTTTCTCGCTACGCATGCGCATTACGTAACGTCGCGTCATAACCAGTTGGTCCCGATTTTGTTCATTAAATCAGGTTTTTAAGGAGTCCAAGTATTGAAATTTTCGGATCCAAAACATGTTAATGATGAAATCGGACGATTTACGCCCAATAATTAATTGATCTCACTATGGTTTTAAAATATTGGCCTCGAGGTGCGTCTCGCCCAATAATTTTTTCAACTCTATAGCCGACCACTTAATTTGGGCTTAATCGGATCCAATTTTTATATCAAAATGTGTCTTTAAATCCAGCGCAAAGCTTCAAGAAAAAATCATGTAGTTTTCGGCTTGAAAAATAACAAATAGGTGATAATATGAACAAAAAATACGAGGGGGCATATTCCACCCCCCCCCCCCCCCCTGGTCCTTTTATGGTTAACTTTGAGTCCTTTTTGAACTCCATTTCATTCCCAAGAAAACCAAAAACTCGGTTTTTATGGTTAACCATCATATTAACAGATTATAGCAGAGCATAGGCCATGACTGCAAAGTCCGGCAATTTTCCTTTACCTTTTCTCATAGTGAGATAACACAATCCTCAAGACATATTTGGTGTTAACACCCCTGTGAACTTGCGCAATTGATGACATTTTAGATTTGAAATAAGCAAATATCTCTTTGCCCCAAAGCAAAGACATATTAGTCAGGCTTATTAGAGCGGGAGCACGGATCTGGGTCAAACTTATCGTTCACCCCCCCCCCCCCCACTACAGAAAAGGTTTGACACCTTTGGTAGTAAGTATATGTCGCTATATCAGTGCTAGGTAGTTATAAATAGTATACTCTCAAATTGTGGTGTCACTTTTTCAATAGGGGCCAATTTAAGGTTACACGGGTCAAATTTTTAAAATGCTTCAAATATGTTGAAAAGTATGCCATATTGTCTGTCTAGTCATAAGGATTACAAAACTGTATAGTTTGTACCATCCATGACCATACCATTGGATTTTAAGTTATAGGGTAAAATGTTAAAAAGTAAGCGCTCTAATTTTGGTAAAGAATAAAAAATGTTCATCTACCTTATGTATCAAAATCAGGAACAGTTTGAAGCATCTGCAATGCATAGTTATCATGTTATATGGCAAAATAGGTCATAGGGCAACATAACATAATTGGCGTGGACCTTTTTTCGACCTTTATCTCGGTAAGAAAACATTCAACATAACCAAAACGTATCCGGAGGTGCTCTTTCCTCAGGCAAGTAATTAAAATATATATACATGTAATATATAATCAGAGTAACGTTCAATGTTGGCCCCTGTACAATTTGAGATTGACCTTTTTTACCAATAACGGGCAGTTAGGTCACCTAGGAGCGGATCAGAGAAGAGCACCCCGGAGACATGGATGGCATAGGTATTTTGGTCCAACAGATCATTTATGAAAAACAATATTAGAAAATATTTTTTGTTGTTATTTGCTCACCTCCAACAGATGCAGGGGAGTATTGAAAAAAATGCCCTTAATTATTAAAGGAATGACCCTTTAATAGGTAAATGACAGAATGGCCATTTAAATTGGTAAATGAAGGAATAGGTCTTTAATTGGTAAATGATAGAATGGCCCTTTAAAAAGTAAATTAAATTTTGGCCCTTTAATTGGTAAATGAAGGAATAACCTTTTAATTAGTAATGCTGTAATAGCCCTTTAATTTGTAAATGATGGAATGGCCCTTTAATTGGTAAATAAATGAAGGGAATGACTAATTGGTAAATGATAGAGTAGCCCTTTAAAAGGTAAATGGAAGAATGGCACCTTAATTGGTAAATGAAGGAATAGGTCTTTAATTGGTAAATGAAGGAATAGGTCTTTAATTGGTAAATGAAGGAATAGGTCTTTAATTGGTAAATGAAGGAATAGGTCTTTAATTGGTAAATGAAGGAATAGGTCTTTAATTGGTAAATGAAGGAATAGGTCTTTAATTGGTAAATGAAGGAATAGGTCTTTAATTGGTAAATGAAGGAATAGGTCTTTAATTGGTAAATGAAGGAATAGGTCTTTAATTGGTAAATGAAGGAATAGGTCTTTAATTGGTAAATGAAGGAATAGGTCTTTAATTGGTAAATGAAGGAATAGGTCTTTAATTGGTAAATGAAGGAATAGGTCTTTAATTGGTAAATGAAGGAATAGGTCTTTAATTGGTAAATGAAGGAATAGGTCTTTAATTGGTAAATGAAGGAATAGGTCTTTAATTGGTAAATGAAGGAATAGGTCTTTAATTGGTAAATGAAGGAATAGGTCTTTAATTGGTAAATGAAGGAATAGGTCTTTAATTGGTAAATGAAGGAATAGGTCTTTAATTGGTAAATGAAGGAATAGGTCTTTAATTGGTAAATGAAGGAATAGGTCTTTAATTGGTAAATGAAGGAATAGGTCTTTAATTGGTAAATGAAGGAATAGGTCTTTAATTGGTAAATGAAGGAATAGGTCTTTAATTGGTAAATGAAGGAATAGGTCTTTAATTGGTAAATGAAGGAATAGGTCTTTAATTGGTAAATGAAGGAATAGGTCTTTAATTGGTAAATGAAGGAATAGGTCTTTAATTGGTAAATGAAGGAATAGGTCTTTAATTGGTAAATGAAGGAATAGGTCTTTAATTGGTAAATGAAGGAATAGGTCTTTAATTGGTAAATGAAGGAATAGGTCTTTAATTGGTAAATGAAGGAATAGGTCTTTAATTGGTAAATGAAGGAATAGGTCTTTAATTGGTAAATGAAGGAATAGGTCTTTAATTGGTAAATGAAGGAATAGGTCTTTAATTGGTAAATGAAGGAATAGGTCTTTAATTGGTAAATGAAGGAATAGGTCTTTAATTGGTAAATGAAGGAATAGGTCTTTAATTGGTAAATGAAGGAATAGGTCTTTAATTGGTAAATGAAGGAATAGGTCTTTAATTGGTAAATGAAGGAATAGGTCTTTAATTGGTAAATGAAGGAATAGGTCTTTAATTGGTAAATGAAGGAATAGGTCTTTAATTGGTAAATGAAGGAATAGGTCTTTAATTGGTAAATGAAGGAATAGGTCTTTAATTGGTAAATGAAGGAATAGGTCTTTAATTGGTAAATGAAGGAATAGGTCTTTAATGAACATATTGATCTATCACCCAGCACTCTCTTATAGACTTACTTCGTAAGCCAAAAAGATATGGCCAAATGTTGACCTTCTTGTGCATGTTGACTTTTTTGACGTTTCCCCACCCCTGTCAGACACATGGAAAGACCCTGGGAGACTGAATTATATGGTTAGAATGGGCTTGTGTCCTCCGACAATATAGCTAAGTTTGGCTACTCTAGCTCATCTAGAAAAAAATGTGACCAAATGTTGACTTTTTGGGGGAATGTTGACCTTTTTATGTTTCCCCACCCCTGTCAGATTCAGGGGAGGACCCTGGGGAAAGAATTTCATGCATGGTTAGTAGGGGCTTGTGCCCTTCCACAACACACTCAAGTTTGGCTACTCTAGCTCATCTGGAAAAAAATATAATTATATGCAGCCAAATTTTGATCTTTTTTTGTACGGGTGTGGACACACAGACATCCATGATCCACACATCGTTCCAGACAGATATTGCCATTTCATAAGCTCGATTTTGCTACGCGATCCGTCCAAAATCATAAGAAGGATTTTTGCTGCGCAATCTGTCCAAAAATCAGAAATTTTTTGTCAAAATTTTGCTTTTACATGTTAAACCAATTACAATTATTGGTCAAATTACTGACTAATATCGTTTATATATCAAGCAGTGTGCCACAAATTTATGTACCTGAAAACATCTCAAGTATATCATTGTCTCAGGCTCGTTCGCAATGCTGCTAAATTGCATGTCAATGTCGGAAACCAATCTCTTATGGCTCGGAAAAATCAGAACAAGCTCTTTTAATACATTGATAAAATATTTTAAATATGAAAAAAAAGTTTCGAAACAAAATGGGAGGGTATTTTTCCGGAAACGTCCTCGTTTCCCTTTAATATAGATGAGTTGACATGTGACGTCAACGCTGGGCAAAGAACAAAGCACTGCGCTGCGTGAGCATCTGCAGGGCTTGTGCTTTTAAAATTCGCACTCAATCAGGTGTGATAAGGCTATTGAATGCTGTAACTGTATGGGCATATTCTTGGCACCTCTAACATGTCAGTAGACCAGGTATGTCAGTAGACCAGGTGCTAACTTGTGTTTGTAAACATTGATGTCACCTCATCTACAGATAATAAGCACCGATAATAAGCATTCATCTTGTTATTAAAATAATCCAAATTTAAGTTTGAACATATTCTGATTGCCTTTACTCTAAAAGTTATCGTTTGGTTTGTGATTAAAGAGACATGAGGACATTTCCAGAAAGAAGCGCCCCAATTTTTGTTGGTGAATCCCGGTTTGTTGCATATTTGGAATGCTTACCAATGTATTAGATCACACCTGAAGTGAATAAGCTGAATACGGTGTCTTTATCTAATAAGATGATGATTTAGTATATCGTGCAGGACAGAAATTCAAAGCATAGTTTTCTATGGGGAACGATTCCGATAGCAGGCAAGTTCAAAACAAGGCTTGCGGTTTTCTTTTGAACTTGTTTATCCAATAAACCTTCGAAAACGTTCTCGGTAGGTGGTCTACAACTGATCCAGTGAAATTTGAGAGAAAATTCATATCCAAAAAAATCTCCTCCTGTCACTTTAAGCTGCCAGCGCGTTGCAGCGGTCCAGCAGTGTAACAAACAGACAGACGCACCAAAATCATTGGGGTTGAAGTGAAGGAACAACCCCACTGTAAGGCTTATAATTGTATTCAAATATTTCTATAGGAATAAATAAATGAATGGGTCATGGTGATACCCATGACTGGCCCACACAACAACACACCAAATCGATTTGTGGTTGCAGTCTGTATTGCCACAATCTATTTTGATTCATTTGGGTGAGTTTCTATATTTATTGAATGAGGCCACCATTGACTTCTCAAATTATAGTTTAAATGATGACAAATTTTAATACCCTTGATTTATACCAAATGATCTTTTCTTGCATTATATGGAAGGTTTTCCCACAAAGAACACAAAAATCCATCATTCTCGGACTGCATGTGTTACCTGCTGTCGCGGTTTTTTTTAATGATAGTCCTCCTATGACCTTTGACCTTGGCATGTGACCTTTACAGCATCACAAATGAGGATTCAATGTTGTACCTATGACTCAAGTTTGGTTCCAATTGAACTTCAACTTTTCCATTTTACATTTGTCAGCCATCTGACAACTTGACCTCACATGACCTTTGACCTTGAGGTGACTTTGACCTCATCAGCAAATGCGGGATCCCATTTTTGCATCTATGACTCAAGTTTGGTTTTAAATCCATCAACTTATGCGGATATTACAGTCAAATGTAACTCCTTTTCACAACAAACAACAACAGACAACAACAACAGATACCACCACGACTAACAGTAGACCAGTGTCGCTATGTGTCCTTCCTGCCTTAAGGCGCGCACAAAAAAAAAACTTTTTACCCCAATTTTGACCTTTTCTTCCTTATTTAGTCATGTCTATAGCAATTTTATATACCAAACATTATCTTTCTCGTTGTAAATGCCATTTTTATAGAAGAAACAGATTTTGGGTTATTTTGTACAAAAAGCTCTGAATTGGCAAAAAATGAATTTTACAGATAATATCCACCACTAACAGTCTCTACAACAGGGCACATCTGAAACTAGACATATTTCTAAACAACTAGATCTGAAAATGTTTTGTCAATTGAAAACCAAAAAAGAAAAATTTTTTATTTAAGGCTCTTTTGGCCATTGTACAACGCATCTTGATGATACTAAAGTTTACCAAAAATACCAAAAATACATTTTTGCCCATTTGGACTTGTTATCTTATTTGGGCTGGTCTATTCTTAAAATTGGGTTGTCACAGTTTATTTTTTGAAACAAGTGTGTAAATACCTTCAACTTAGTAACAAAGCAATGTTCCTGGTATGGAAATTATAAACCTTATATTAGAAGCCACATTTATATATAGTGAGGTGGGACAGGGCTATTTTAAGTCAGTTTGTCATAAAATGAGCAAAATTGTGGTTTCAATAAAATCCTGTTTCCATGGCAACAGCAGTTCCTTTTTTTGTTTCTTTTCGGTCATATTTGAAAGTAGGACATTCATACAAACACATGAGTCCTTGTTTTTGCCTTTTGTACAATTAAATCCTTGTATGAAAAGTTTCCAAAACTACCAAAAAATCATGTTTTTTAGCTCAATTTTTACTGTTTTCCCTTTGGCATGGCTTGAGAATGTGTCTCCCTTTCCAAATTATAGTTAAAATTATGAAAAGTTTTCAACCTTTACTTATACCAATATTAATCTTTTCTAGTTTTAAACTGCCCATTTTATAGAATATTTAAAGATTTGGGTTATTTTGCTTCAAAAAAGTCTGAATTTGGCAAAAAGTGATTTTTGTACAAAATCTTGTACCCTTTCAGTCCTACCACGGGAAATTGAAACTAGACCTTTTTCTGAACACAATGAGATATCTCAAAAAGTTGGTCCATTTGGGTAATTAAGTCGTTCAAACCCCTATCTGCCGCTCAGCTAAAAACTTTCATTGCATGTGATGACACACCCAAGGGTTCTTGCCTAAAAATTTGAATAAATATCCTAAGAGGGTTTGGACACAGGGAACATTAACAGCATGGTATATGACAGAAAGCCCAATCAATGGGTACTAGCCATTTTTTTCTTAGTGGTCACATATTTTTACTAAATTATTGAATTCCTAAATTACTGTGGTTTATATACTTTTAATACAATATTGAAGATAATTTGAATGGGTTTCTCAAACACTTTGACAATTTTTCATAAACATTACTTAATATTTCTGTCCAAAAATCTGCCATTCAATATAATGTTTCTAAAAATGTTCCTCAAGCATATTTTTCAAGGAATTCCATTATGTTGATTACATATATCATGTTTAATACATATTTGTCCATGATTTACTAAGTTTGGGTGGCAAAAGGCATACCATTGGTTTTTCTGGAGGGCGTCAACCAGACAGTGGCTATTGTTTCTGTATCCATCATTTCACAATGTAACAATAGCAATATTTTATTAGGCCACTTGGGAATAACTTCAATAAGTTTATCATTTGCCTTTATTTTTTCTGTAAATGGACAATCAATTCGATACTTAAAACACAAAATCATCGTTTTGGTATGCACAATAAAAATAACATTTGCTATTTTACTCTCCGTCAATATGTTTGGCAATCACAATAGCATTTTTCAAATCTCGGGGGACAACAGCCAGTCCCGACATCGATCAACATCTATCAATGTCCATCATGGCTGGTGGTTAGTCATGTCACGGCAGTGCGAAATTGAATAGTATGTTTACTTTTTTTATAATCTGGTACCTAAATCATTCCATCATAATTTACAAGTACAAAGCAATCAGAATGGTGCCTCTATGGGCCACGAAACCTGAGCTTGTGTGTAGAAATTCCAGAATGTAATTGTGCTTGTTTGTATTCACGATAGATGACCATGCAGGATACACTACTGTAAAGTACGCGTGCACGATGTTTGTCGCAATGGGTAATGCATGCGCCAGGGCTCGCGATAGCATGTATAGCATAGCCTTGCTACCATGTTCTGTCCATTTGCTATGCAATTTTAAGATTGTGTAGCAATTTCCCCGTACGTTTGCACTATCAATTGATCAAAGCAAGAGCCTGTTGCAAAAATTGCTACATCAAATAAAAATCCTTAGCGGTGAGCGCGCATTGCGCTATCCAATGTCGATCTTCGTATCTACGCTAAGTTCGAATTATTTGACGTAAGTTGTTTAATCGTGACAGAATATGGATGGAGGCCCTACTAAGTTATTTTCGTTTGCTGGCAATGTGCTAATGTTATGATATATGTTGGCTTCTATAGCAGATACCAAAATATGTCAGTTTTTCATCACATCATACCGTGGTTACTATAGATAATTGGTTAAAAGTTACAAAGGGCGAGGAGTGCTAACATTACCCATTCATTTCGCATGTATCTGTCCTTGACAGGTCACATGCAGCAGTATTGTTATGTTTGTGTTTTACAGAATTGGTAATCTATTACAATATGATTTTACGCATGGTAAAATCCTTGCTGCTATTTGTAGTATTACAAGGCATAGTAGACCACTCTGCAATCTCTGTCTAATTTTTAAAAATGTTACACATTTCCTTTATACTCCAATGGTATTCTCCAACTAGATCGTATCGTGGGAATAATTAAACGGAAAAAGTTATGTTTTTTTTCACCTGAATTGAAAAGTAGGGTGGCCTATGGTTAAAGTTAAACTAGTTTACATTACACTTAAAATAGAAATATTTTCCCCCTTGTGGTAGGCTTCTGGTCCCATTATTGTGCTTTCTTCATATGACAATGTATAGGTTTTTCCATACGATGAACCAAAGTCCAAAATTGGATAATATGATCATTTTATTTTGCATGCCATGTTTCGCCCCAGATGGATAATTTAGGGGCTACTACAGACATTTGCAACTGTTACAAAAAACATCCCCTATCCAAAGCAGAGGGTTAAACAGCAGTTCTCGAACCTCAGTGTTGCCTGCTCTCGCGATCCACATTTTCTTCACTCCTATTTTATAACTTGACCTCAACATGACCTTTGACTTTGTATTTTGACCCTTGACCAAAAGGGCATCTAATGACCAATGTTATGTAACAAATGGACTTTACTTTACAAATGAGGCCAATTTGATACTTTCAGCCTATTTTATAACTTGACCTCATATGACCTTGTCCTTGGTATGGGTACCCTTGACCCTCACATCCAGGCCTGCAAAATCCCCGTATCCTGGTATTGGCATTCCCAGAAAAAAACAGGCCTGCAGAAAAAAATTAAGGCAAGCGAAAAATACAAACCCCGTAACTATTCTTTGGAATCAGAAAAGGCAGATTTTTTTTGATTATGTGGATCTCTTTTTCATACATATAGCATACGTGTAGTGTCAGTAGGGACTTTGTGATACATGCTCATGTAATGGCACTCTTATTTACTAAATTTTCAAACAGAAAAAAATTTAAATGAAGGCCTTAGTTCCCAGGACGGATTTTATTGGGAGGGGGGGGGTTTCTCTGGCCTGTCATTATCATAGAGGTTCCAAGGGTATGGCACAAGGAATTTTGGTGGTTTGTCAATTGGACGTAACTTTACAAACAAGGCGAACGCGTATTTACGCGATGCGTACAATAATGTCCCCGCAGAATTCGCGATCACTAACATTTGATAAATGCAACTACAACACCCCCACCCCTTCCCTGCAAAACACCCTGCAAAAACCCTACCCCCCTACCCCCCCTCCCCAAGATCCCATCCACACCCACCCCCCACAGCCACAACTCCCCAACACCCTTCAAACCCCCCACCCCTCCCCAACACTCTTGCCACATCCACCCCGCTGCAACACCCCACCTCCTTAACACCCTCAACACTCCAATCCCCTGCAACACCCCCACCCCCCATCCCCCATAACATGATCCTCCCTTCCCCAACCCCCCACAACACCCACCGCCCGCTCCCCCACCACCCTCAACCCCCCCCTGCACCCCCTACCCCCACTCCCACCTATCCAAACCCACAACATCCCCTCCCCACACACCCCCAGCTGTTTTGCTCCCATACAAATTGTTTCTTTTATTTTTTAGAGCAATTTTAAGCAATGGCGACACAATTTGACAACTGATAATAAATAGGAGGGACATGCAAGATCTATTACCTTCCCCGCAAAAATCAGAAAAATCCATTGCGGAAATCTTGCCATATAGGCCTACAAAGGTCATAATTGTATGTTATTAGCGTCCCCCCTATATGCCTATTTCCCATCGAAAGGAGTTCAAACTAGAATTTTTTATGAAAAATCATATTTTGGCCCCCGCAATGAATGTCTCACATTTACACAGGATGAGTTAGTGGCATAAATACTCATTAGTTGTCAAAAGTGTGTCCCCGGTGATATTTTGTTTTATTCTCGTTTTGGGTCATAATAAATGAGACCCCCGCACACCCCACCCCCCTTTCCCAAACATCCCGCAACACCCCCAACCCCCTCCCCAACCCCCCGCACACCCTACCCCCTCCTAACACCCCTCACAAAACAAACACCCCGATCCCCAATACCCCACTCCCCTCCCTATGGAATAGTAGTCCATGTAGCGAAGGAATTTTGGACTATCCACATAAAACCGTTTCAGAAATAAAAGCAATTATGCATATTTCAATAGCTCATTTGCTACCTAAGCTGCATATATCACAACTTTCAAATTGCAAAAAAGATGTGTCCAATGATAAGCTTTTCATGCAGCACAGGAATTTTTGAGTATTCTTCGATGTACCATTTAAAAAAATATAGCACTTACGCTGATTACATATTAATTAGCCCCCTCATTTGCATACTCCATTTGCCCGAAATACGCCCAAAACTGATCAGGCTTAGAACTCTCCTTTAACACCAAGTTACAACAACATCATTAAACGCCTTACAAAACTCCATAAAACTTGTACACATGCCTTGCAGGAAAAAGTATGCACATTAAATGAAATTAGATACTTAATTTAGCATATTTTTTAGCCCAGAAATCTAATCAGGTTGAAGACTCACAACCTGCTTCTTTCTTTCCACCAATTTACATCTTTGTCAACCTTACGAACTCCAATAATCGTATACAACATGGTTACCATTTTCTATATCACGGACGAACGGACAGACAAGGATGGACGGAACGGAACGCTGCTCATTTCATATTCCCCGTTCCGAACAACTCGTTCGGCGGGGACAATTAAGCCAAATTGATGTTTTCAACCCATTTTACACGGACCTCTCATTGACCTTTGACCTTGATATGTGAACCCTGACCACATCATATGAACCTTTGCAAGGGGTATCTATGATCTAAGCGCTGTAGCAATTGGACTGTTTTAACCCCCATTTTATAATCAGCCTTTGGATACTTGAGATTTGACCCTTGGACCTCATAACATATGAAATTTCCCCAAGGCATCTATGCCACCAATTTCCTGTTAGCCATTGGAATTTTACTTCTCGAATGATAAACTTCTTCTCCCCCCCAAAATAACTTTGAAAACATGGCAACACAGTCCTACAGCCACACAGAATAAGGACTGGTAGGTTCCCTTCCTTTAATGCAATTGCCATCCATTCGATTATGTACATTGGTGGTAGCCATTTTAAATCCATTTATTTAATTTTCAATATTCCACTAAAAAAGACACAAAGTATTCATTTGGGCTCACTTTGAAATTTCACACACTTGCTTTCATTTATACCCACCCAAACCCCATATTGGGCAATTCCCTCAACCTTCCTTGGAATAAAATTTATATCACAGATACTGCAGGTGATATCAAATTTTTACCAGAATGTGAATTGTAAAAGACCAGAACCCTTGAACAAGATTAACAGAGAGTAAGTGCCAGATCCTGAAATCGCAAAATTTGAACCAACGGGAAGGCCAAATTTATAGCGCAGCAAACCGGTGAAGCTCTGGGGACCGTATTTTCTTACGTGATTTTAGGTTACATGCCCTTCTCCTAAATAAATTGGTACTTAAAAAGCTTTTTTTTGAATGCAGTTATATACCTTTATATTAACACTTTGATATCAAAATTGAAAAAAAATAATATTTTTTTTTTTTTTTACATTGTCGGGACTTTTTTTTTTATGGCCAAAATCCATAATTTCCGGAAAAGTTACATCTCTAGAGTGAAATCAAATTTTTACCAGAATGTGAATTGTAAACGACACCGAACCCCTTGCAAAGCACAATTATAGTAGATTCAAATTCACCCTCGTGTCCCCATTGGAAAAGTTTTGACATGCGATTATTGGACGGAGGCAGCATATCTGGCACAATTCACCCCTTTATAAAGGACGAAGAAAATCTGGCCTTTCATGCTTACCACTGAAAGTTCAAAAGACCTGTGTCCATACGTATCCAAAATATGAGCGCTCAAAGTCATGACCACTCACCTTCCATGTTACCTTGAATACCATTGAAGCAAATACAAGTATAACTAGACCAAGCCACAGTATGTGTTGAGCAACCCGGGTTAATTCGCATGTTCATGGAGCCGGTTGGACCTTGATCTCTGTTGTCGGAGATTCCAAAAGTCCATCAGAGGCCCAGGGGCTATCAGTATACCAATTTTGGGCTCTGAGGCTGTGTGGTCTTGAGTTATGAGTGGCCCCTACTTGTAGCATTTGGCTCCCTTTAGCCCTTGAACTCTTCACAATCATCTGGGATCGAGATACCCAAAAGTCACATCAGGTGTCCAAGGGCTATCAGCCTGCAAGATTTGAACCATGAGGCTGCTGTGGTTCTTGAGTTCATGGTGTCACCCCTACATTTAACGTTTGCCCTGTAGCCCTTTACTTCTACCTATGGGATCTAGATACCAAAAAGGCACATCAGGGGTCCGAGGGCTAAAGCCTGCAAAATTTGAGCCTGAGGCGGCTTGGTCTTGAGTTATGGGTGGCCCCTCTATTTATAACATTTGGCCCCCTGTAGCACTTGAACTTCGACCTCTGAGATCGAGATACAAAAGTCACACTAGGTGGTCCAAGGGCTATCAGAAAAAAGTAAAAGAAGGATTAACGACAGAGAAAAGTGTAGAAACGAGAGGAAGAAGCCTGTAAAATTTGGGCTCTGAGGCTGCTCTGGTTCTTGTGTATAGGTGTCCCTAGATGTTAACATTTGGCCCCCTGTCGCCTCTTGACCTCTTTGACCTCTGGGGTCTAGATACCGAAAGCAACATCAGAGGCCCAGTGGCTATCATCCTACCAGGATTGGGCCCGGAGGGCTGCTATGGTTTCCTTGAGTTATGGGTGTTCGTTTAAGCTTCTTTCGAAGAGAAGGATAAAACTAGACGCCACAGTTGTGTTTAGCAAACACGGTATATTCGCATATGCCATGGGCATTGGACCCTATATCTCTGTGGTCGAGATTACCAACATACACCTTTGGGGTCTCAGGGGAGCATACCCACCAAGTTTGAGCTGTGAAGCTCCTGTGGTTCTTGACTTATATGGCCCCCTGCATCCATTGAACTTTGACAACTGACCACTGGCATCGAGATTCCCAAAGTAACATTAGAAACCTCAGGCTATCCTAATCAGATTTGTCTCTGTAGAATCTGTGTGTTCGTGAGTTATAGTTGCCCTACATCTTAATGTTGGGGCCCCTGTAAGCCCTTGAACTTGGACCTCTGGATCAAGGTAAACAAAAGGCAATCACAGGAGCTCATGAGGTTAACCCAACAAATTTTTGGGGCTCCGAGGCTGCACTGGTTCTTCAATATAGGGTGGCCCCCTACATATTAACGTTTGGCCCTGTAGCCCTTGTACTTTGACCACGGGGGTCGAGAATAAACAACGGCAACACTCAGGGTCCAAGGGCTATAAGCCTGCAAGATTTTGATCCCTAATGCGCTGTGGTTTTTGAGTTATGGGCGGCCCCCTACATTTAAACGTTTGGCCCCCTGTAGCCCTTGAACTTTGATCTCTGGGATCGATATGCCCAAAATGCACATCAGGGACCCAATTGCTATAGGCCCACCAGGTTTGGGCTCTGAGACTGCTTTGGTTTTTGAATTATGGGCGGCCCCCTACCTTCTTTATTACGTTTTCCCCCTGTAGCCCTTGAACTTTAACCTCTGGTTCGAGATACCCAAAGCACACATTAGGGTTCCGAGGTCTATAAGCCTGCAAAATTTGAGCACTAAGGCTGCGTGGTCTTGAGGTTATGGGTGACATTTTAACGTTTGGCCCCCTGTAGCCCTCCCTTGAACTTGATCTCTGGAATCAAGATACCAAAATTCATATAAGGCCCAAGGCTATACGCCCACCAATTTTGGCCCTAGCCGTTTTTCTTTGGTTTTTTGAATTGATGGCGGCCCCCTTCATTTTAAACGTTTGGCCCTCTGTATCTCTGACTTTTTGATCTCTGGGATCGAGATGCCCAACATGCAATCAGGGACCCAAGTGCTATAAGCCCACCAGGTTTGGGCTCTGAGACTGCTTTGGTTTTTGAATTATGAGTGGCCCCCTACATTTTACCGTTTGGCCCCCTGTATGCTTTGAACTTATAACCTCTGAATCAGATACCAAAAAATGCATAAGTTGAGGCCCCGGCTATAAGCCCACCCCAATTTTTTGGACTCTGAGAAACCCTAGACGGCTTTGGTTTTTGAATTATTGGCAGCACCCCAATTTTTCACGTTTGGCCCCCCTGTACAAACTTGAAACTTTGATGACGCACTGATACGAGATACCCAAAGGCACTCAGGGCACCAAGCGCTATCCAGCCTGCACT
>JAMKCH010088392.1:830-11213 GCA_023653785.1 Ophioderma brevispina
AATTACTTTCACACAGGGTTTAAACCAGGCTTGTATGCAGTAGGCTATATAAGGTTCACTGCGAGGCTGATATTCCCAAATGGAGTCTAACTTAAACCCGGTGTTAAAGTAATCATAGTCCGGCAGGTATCATAGTCCGGGCTCCATAGACGACAACGGAATAAAGCGTGAAACTAATGTTGCGTGAAGGGTAAACTGAATCGATTGCCCTGTTGTTCACCATTGTTCCCGGACTGTGAGCCCGGAGGGCTATATTTCTTGCCACACCTGGCTTAAACCAGGCTTCATGCATCGTGAATGGACCTTTTTTAGCATAGGGCCTACTCTGAAAGTGTGACGTAATGCGTGACAAAACGTGAGAAAACTCCTCATGAATGGGTCAGAACAGTCCATCCCTGATAATTTCTTTCACCTATTACATCAAACTTTCAAAGCATGTTGAAAGAAAAAGGTCGCCTCATGAAGGATAAACCCTGCTTTACACCCACGTTTAAAGTTAGACTCATTTCGAGAATACAAGCCAAAGATTGTTTAACCGTATAGCAAACGACCTATAGTTGCATGAAAAAGACACAGAGTACGGTAACACTGGTGTACGAAAACGTACGCTTACTTTTTTCGTTATGATTCATGACACCAAAATTGGGGCCAATGCATACACTGAGCTGTCAGTGTGTCTGATATGCCGAATATGCGTGACTGCCGAAACCTCCGCTGAATATTTCACTAGTCACCAGTTGCCGAAATTGCGTGACGGTCATGCATTTCATTGAACACGCATTTTCGACGTAACATTTCACACCCATTTCAGGGTTGTCCTCAAATTTTCCCATTCGAGCTCACTATAAAACTCTAGAGGGCAGTATGCCTTTGTAAACGGTGTGTTAACCCAGATAGCACTGCAATGGTAGTCCAATACTGGACCAATATTTATTATTTATTGGCCCTATATTGGCTTACAATATTGGATAAATATATTTTGCTCATTGACCCAATATTGGCCAATATTTGACCAATATTGTAACCAATGTTGTACCGGTGTTGTGCCAATGATGCATGGCCATATGTTCTTTTACAACAATTATTTTAATGGATTTTTTTTCAAGCTGCTAATTTTAAATAAATTAATTAGATAATTTCGAGCTACTCACATAGTTAATATTTTTAATGAAACTGGTATAATATAGTATAATGTCATTGAAATAATGTGCTCTGTTTAAAACACCCATTGTTGAGACATATTAGTGTATTTGACTGAGTTCTCGCCCTGCTATTTTTAAGCAATCAATTGCTTTTAAGTCAATAATGGGCCAATGTTATCCCAATAATTGGCTCTATATTGGCTGCTTGTCTTGGGTCAATATTCTTCACCAATATTGGACCAGTAAGGGGTGCCGATATAAAGCCGATGCCACAGCTGCCAATGGAAAACCATTATTGGCGCAATATGCAATAGCCACGTGTTACCGATGCCAAGATTACCAACGGAATACCATTATTGCCCTTGGAGAGCCAATAAAGGCCACCCACATAATGCCGATGCCAAGATTACCGATGGGGAACTATTGTTGGGCATATATGCGTGCTATGTGGGTTAGCTCTGCTCCAGAGCCGACTTTACCGTCGTGCCCAAAACCATGTCTTAATCCCCATGATAAGACCCCGGCACGGCAATCTTATATACAAACTTATACTTTCGCAATTATGATTACTACTCAGTTAAAAGATTATTAAAAGTAAAGGTAGTACTCCATGGGATCAAAGATAGAAAGATGCTTGCATAAGGACATTGGTTACGCACATCGGCGAAGTAACCGATTTCTGCGCAGTTATTATTGTCTAATTATACCTTTCAATACTCTGGGGTATGTCGAGTGCAAAAGTTGCACATTTGATTGAAAATGAATAAAATGTCATCACAATTTCTTTTCCTAAATATCAGTGACCAGTAGATGTTCATCATGCTGCAATGACTCGAGCAAATAATAGCACTGTTGATATCTAGTAAATCCGCTCGGTTTGCAGAGGATAAAGCACTTCAAATTACTTTTTATCTGGAAGTTCAGAGCCATTGTTATTACTCATACAGGTGAAAAAGATTTCAGGTGCTCATCACCCGATTAAGATTGAGCTATTTTTTTCATGACGCGATGCACAAGATACTTGTCCTCTTTCACGAATAAATAAACCTTAGGCTTCTACTGTGCGTTCAATTAACTTTGACCGTATATTTCATCATTTTTCCGAAAAGGAAACAATGATGAACAAAAATCATGAAAGAAAGTTGTTTGGCAGACTATGACCTAACATCTTTTGTGCAGAAACAAAACTTAACTTACAGTAACTTGCCGCGTAACCCCATTTCTATTCAATTTGCCGTGTTGTTAGCATAGGTCGCTGGACCCTCCTCTTTTGTATTTTTATAAATACATGGTGGTAAATTGAATAGAAATGAGGTCCAGCAAAAACTTATGGATCTTGGTTCTGCACGAAGATGTTAGGTCACAGCTTACCAAGCAACATATCCACCATGAGTTTTGTTCACATTAGTTTCTTTTTTCAATAAATGATGAAATATACAGTAAAAATTATTGAACTCACAGTAGAATCTCAATGCGAACGAGGCCAGCTCAATCCAAACTGGGTAGACGTTTTATATAGAAGTCCCAAGTATACAGATGAGGTATTGCCATTGATTCCGTCCTGCGCTACTGAACATCATCATACAGAGCATGACGGAATCAATGCCAATACCTCATTTGCGTACTTGAGACTTCTATGTGAAACGTCTACCCTAAACTGGGCCGGGATAACGAATATTAAACGCCTTACATCTATTCAACTGCATAGAGAGTAACAATGGCTCTGTAGGTCCAAATAAACAAAGGGGAATCTGGAGTGCTTTGTCCGCTGAATAAACTGGATTTACTTATCAATAACGCCATTATTTGCTCGAGTCAATGTTGCATACTGTATGTCCCTTGATCACTGATATTCAGAAAAGAAATTGAGATGGCATTTTATTCATTTTCGTGAAAATGTGCAACCTTCACAATTGCCACAACCAATAAATGGTAATTATAATATTTATTATTATTTATAGTGGAAAATGGTTTACTTCTGCGAATATGTAATAAAAATGAACAATATTTTCTTTGATCCCATGGCCAAGTAGTGCGTGTGCGGTGGAAAGATGTCTGAAACCGTCCGGAAAATTGTTTCCGTGCTACGGGAAAGGTGTACTGAAATTTGAATGTTCGTGTAGTGTGTAGCTTTAAATCAACCCAGCTTAGCGCGCCAATACATGCTGTTTATTTGTAGCCTGATTTTACACAGAGCTCACCGTTCTCACTGTGTATTGCTCCTACTCTGGTAAAAAGCACAAGGCTAATTAACAAACATAGTCTGTTTAACAGGTGTTTAACTGTTTTATTGGTAAAATTTTAGTAGGTGTATACAAGGGTGGTGGGTTGTTTATGTTGCGATGTCTCCATATATTGGGCTGAGGTAAAAATCATACTTGCACTTTTGTAAAATAACACAATCCTATTATAATCTTAAATTCCATGCAAATAATAGCGGAGTTATTTAATGAAAGATTTTTCTTCCGTGTCCTCCTTCTTGCTTTTTCTCTTTTTTTCCCCTCCCCCTTCCACCCTCCATTAAGAACGTTTTGTGTTCCTAGTGCTTTGATGGACTCATTAAAGACCCCACACACGGTGGATAGGCTAAGACACTTTTAAAGCCTCTTTTCCTCTAAAGTGTACAGTTTTACAATAGGCACACAAGGTGGGATTTATCAAACGTCTATTAGTACTACTGGACTTTATCTCAATTCCTTAGAGTTTGGTGAAGCAATAGAGTACACAATTTTGACGCAGACTTACAACAGCCCTACATTTACGTTATTCTGACTTCATGTAAATAAGGACTGCCTTAGTTTACTTTTTCTTATCGGCTGTCCTAAAGTAAATGTCAAAATCTGTGGACTTTCTCCTCATATTTTATTGTCAATAAACTTATATATTGAAGTAGATAGTGAGGCTTTATAAAAGAAAGTTGTTTGGCTGAAGTAGTAAGTATATAAGTTTGAAAGTATTTTTGTCATACAAGTTTCAAAACAAAGCTATTGACCTTTTTAGTTGGACAACTCATTCTATGTATCTGTTCACAGTCTATGTGCTTATATTGCGATCAATTATAAAATTACTTATCTTAAAATATAAGGTAACATTAATTTTTAACAAAATTGTCATGGAAAACGTCTGTCATTTGTGTTTCTGGGAAATATTTCAAGTTTGTTACGGAAAAAATAAATCAGGAAAATTTGTGTATTGCGTGGTCTTAATATAACACACCATATAAGGTAACATTATTTTTTAACAAACTTGTCATGGAAACCGTCTGTCATTTGTGTTTCTGGGAATATTTCGAGTGTGTCACGAAAAAAAGAAATCAGAAACATTTGTGTATTATGTTGTCTTACTATAACACACTGACAATTGGTTGAGAAAAATATTATGACGTTGTCACCAGCTATGTTAATGAACAAAATAGACACATTCCAGGACTACAATACATTAAGCTGTCCATCGATCCATGTGTAGTATTTGCACAAGGATCATTAACATATGATGAATTCTAGTCCAGGAAGGGAGTTTCCGTAACCTGACCCATCTGACACACTTTTTTCTGACACACTTATGAATTAGGAAACCTTAACGGAATAAACCCGTGCTTTATTCCGTGAAAGGTTTTCGAATTCATAAGTGTGTCAGAAAAAAGTGTGTCAGGTGGGTCAGGTTACGGAAACTCCCGTCCTGGAATGCGTCTTCCTTATAGGTCAGGTTACGGAGACTCCCGTCCTGGAATGCGTCTAGCTTCTCCACCAACATGGCTGGTTATTCAATACGGTCTATAGTATCCTAAATTAGTTTTCTCCAAAATGCTAGCAGAATTTGTAATACGTGTACCACGTAACAAATACAATGTATTTCATCTGCCAGTCACCAAAACTGAAGAATATTGCTAATTATAATAAGCTTAAATAAAAAAGAATGAGTGAATTAACGGTCGCATTACGCGGGATTACGCGGCACCTTATAACATCGTACTAAACGTGAAAGGTTTGGAAATTCTATTAGTATCAAAAATTAACGTTTATCTTTAACTTCATTATAGTATGATTGAAGAATTCCGAGCGCAATATTGACGTTAGCATATACCCCAGTATCCTTCATCCGGAATGGACTGCCTTTATAAATAGGGGACTCACTCAGTTTGCTTTTTTGATTTCCTCAGCTGCTTTAAGTAAACGTCAATAGTAGAGAAAATTGATGAAAGTTCATTCGCACGAAAGGAAAAAAATGCCAGCGGCGTAATTCTAAACCAAAATAGCACACAATAAAAAATATTGAAAGATGCTACTGGATATCTGGGTCAACCATGGCTGACCTGTAGTAGAACCAACGGGTTAAATGTTGTTATACGTATTGTTATTACGTTCTAGTTCTTCTATGATGGACAAATATGCTTCTCCATTTGTGCATTAGTTTTAGGTCAAGATTATTATAATGGATATAAAATTCTGAAAGCCAGATGCTACTAAGTATATTTTGAAGAAATCAGCTTACCATCAATGAATCATAAACATCTCCAAATTTAAAAATCAATTAGTTTAGAAAAAGTCTCTTAACTGCACATCTTCGCAAATATAATGGAAGATTAAATGGTGTCATTGCCATTTTTTACCAAAAAAATTGGCGTAGCGTAATGCTACCCTGCACATTAGACAGGTATACGCCCTCTGTTGACATTGTCATTTTGCACGTTGACCGTCGGTGGCCGCTAACATATCTATTCCTGAAGTAAAACCCGTCTAGCATTTCTTTTTCAATTTGAGGGTAGACTCATTCAGATATTTTTTATTATTAATAACTTAAAATTCACTTATGAGATGTCTTAGACTTTTGCAAAAGATACTGATCTCTGAGTAGAAGGCAGAAACATCAACCAGAATTTTTGCTAATGAGGAAAATCATCACTTGCGTTGTTTCAATTTGGACATATTAACTTGGTTTACTATGGAAATATAATATTTGTGTATTATCAAAGAGGAATCAAAGTATATATAATGTAAAACGATATGTAACCTTGTGCAACAAACGTACCACACTATTTTGTTGATCGCAAATCATGTGCTTTCTGAAATACAATTTACTCAAGCTTTCATCCTTTAATCACAGGCAGAGGAAAGGAACGCTGATTGATGTTTGTAATAGTGCCCGCGGTACTCGTAAGCATTCACGCTGTCTTCAGCAATATGTATGTGTTTGGAAATACATTAATTTCACAGAGACAATTTTGATATGTACAGGTAGTATTTTGACCAACATCTGCCCGATAGTGTGGGCCAATATGCATATCTAATGCCTCTCAGTTTACTACACACAGCATCGATTATCTAACGATTAAACCGATGTTGAAATAAGTCAGATCGAGATTGTACTGTTTAAAATTTACCACGTGTGCTCCCCAACTTGTGATCGTCATCATTATTCCGGGACCATTTGCTATCCTCACCAAATTCACCGACAGCCCTTCCTAAATTAAACAATCTTCACTGAAAGTCCACAAACCATGGGGACTACTTCATCCATTTTATTTGGCTTGACATTTTATTCACAGTTTAGATAAGTGTTAGAGTAGTTGGAATTGCAGATACTGATAAAACGCGTATTGTGTTTAAAATAACAGTTACGCCCGTGGGCAGACGTATATTATACGAGTGAACGACCAACACTATTGATATAAATTGGCGGGTATGCCTTCTATGTGTTTTAGTGATTGCGTTCAACGCTGACTGAATGACAAACGGGATTTTATCCATTTAATTGGTTCATCTACTCGGCATATTTAGATCAATTCACCTTATGTGTCGACAAAGGTCACGTGAGCAAGCGGTGCATTCGGTTTGTCATAGCTAGGAAAGTTGTTTTGGAAGTTCTCACCTGTTACACGGGACACGCTTAACATGGTTAACCTTCTACACGTATGAAATAAGCTCTCCAAAATGTGTTTCCAGGAGAGTGATCCTTTGAAGGATCAAAATGTGCAATCAAGATCTCACAATAATTTTAACTGAAGTTACCATTTTACTAGATAAAATGATTCTGGTTGCTTTGAAAGTCGACCGATTTCTTTGGACATCTACATGTAGTACTTCTTACACCAAAAACAAAGATAACCAACCCATGTAGTAGAAGTACAAAATGTGACCCATCCTTAGAGTACCATCAGGCACGGAATTTAAGGGGACCGAAGGGAAATGAATAATCGTGCTCGGAGTCACCCAAGTATTGTTACTATAACCCCGCGTGATAATCCAGCTAAGACTCCCTTAATCCTCTTCAGAATCTTGAAATGTCCTTAAAATGAATCTAAACCAAATCCCAAAGGCTTGTATTACCTTAGATCCGCCCCTTTATGTGAAAAAAGACCCACCGTTAAAAAAGGAGGATGAAAATGCGACCCATTCAGGCGGCACATATATTTATGTACCTTGAGTTCTCGCTCCCAGCCTCAGAAAAACGCACAAAATTTCTCTCCAGCAAAATGATAAAATGCAAATACGATTTTCTTGCACTAACGCGACGTAAAGTATCTTCTATCAATATGAACAGATCTTTTTAATGTCACCTTCAAAGTGTTCCTCTGCATACGATCACAAGATTATTTTCACAAATCTGTCCTACAATGTTCCTACTTGAAAAGAACAATATTACCGACAGACGTAACTGACAAATAATTGCAACCTCTGGATTATAAACCGTACAGAAGTAGTTCGGTTTTGATTCCATCAATTTGTTTCGTTCTCTGGAAACAACCTGCATGGGATGGACAAACACATTCTTAGGTAAACTTGTGCCAATCTAAGACCCTTTGCACAGCTTTCCTGTAGGTCGAATTGTCAATATTGAAAGTGCTTGCCTTCTAACAAGTGCAGCCGATTGTCAAGTTTGAGTGTCTCATGTTATACATGTAACTTTTTCTCGTTCAGCTACGTAGATTGACATGTTTGATACATATTGTCAATTTGCTCAACGACAGCTTTATGTTGGATTTAGAAGATATATGCAGAGCCCTTAGTTAAAATTTGTTTTTGATTCAAAAATTGATTTTAAATCCCCAAAGGTTTTGTCACTAATATCAGTCTGCTTAAACTTAAGAGAATAATTAAGAGAATAATTTTGTCATGGCATTTGATCTTTAACAATACAAATGTACATTAACTTGGGGGATTTTGAACATTCTGATGAGGTTTTTGATTATGATATGAGGGCATCATTTTAAATACAAAAAAAATATACCATATCACTTTCCCTGGAGTAAGGTAGATCGTCAAAGTTCCGGGGTAGTGGTTGATATATTTTTTTGTTCTTATGAAAAAAGTCTTTAATATAAAAACAACATTTATTCTATAGATCATAATAGTTTCCTTTAAATTAAATTAAAGGAAATCTGGCAATAAGCCCATATCTGTAGATGGTTGGCTCAAAACTGAAAATATGCTTATTTTCAGCGAATATTGGTTCTCAATAGAGAAGGCCACAATTCACATTAATACGAAATTTGCCATCATTGTTTTTCCTTAGGAAAATTATAGGGATCTGCAACAAACACTATCCCTGGTTAAAAGTGTTACAATGTATGTGCACTTCAAAACACAATTCTGTGTCTTATTATATATATATATATCGATCTAAGGTCAGATTGAATATTGCGGTGACGTAGTAGTCAATTAAACTTTTTTTTTTATTTTTTAATTATTCTTATATTGTTATATATATATGATACATCGATAGCCACGACTTGTTTTCCTATACATAACTAATAATGTTGACGGTCTTACTGGGAAGTGTTGTTTTATCTACAATATTTTCCATAAACAAATTACGTTTTAAAGTAGTGATAATGTGATTTGCCTCAAACTGTCCAGCATAAAGACTCAATAATATTATGGCCAATCGTATCAAATTCACGCGGTAAAAAAGCGTGGCAAAACGCCTTTTAGTTTGCACAGTGTGCTACTGAAATGAGAATCGCGCCATTTTTATGGTGCGAAAAGGGTTTTCTACCTGCGGACGTTTACTAAAGGTGTCGCATGAATACTACAGGGTCTTCCAGTGTAATAAAATCCAACACCATGAGATTTATTCCTATGCGCCAATTGTAAACACAGAGGATACATACAGTATTTAATGTTACTATAACTAGGTTCAAATATCACTCTATGACGTTTTAACAGGACGGGTGCTGTTAAAAATGGCAGTATTTTTTTTCTAGAATAGGTTTTGTATTATGTGAAAAACAATATATAAATAAAGGCACATCCAAAGCAATTCCTTATATCAGTGTATTAAACTTTTGCTTGCACACCCGAAGATTATATTTGCATGTTTCACCTTAAAAAATTATCATTAATGTTTGGTGATCTATCTTGTACTTTTTCAAAGAAACATTCAAGGAAAGAATCCAGGTTTGCTGGCAAATCTGACACATCAAAAGTATTTTTTTTAATTTTTTTTTTCTACAACCGCGCTAATCATAGTCGGAGATCTACGATTTTTAGACCTATCATACTCTATGACATTTTAGTTCATCGTAAGTAAATACAAACGTGCCAAACAACTCAATGTTGAGGGCGTAAGTTATTACAAATGATGAATTATTGCTTTAAATGATCTCAGTACGTATTTCAGTGCCGATAAGTATATCACCTTAATCGCCAGAATTCAATTGTTACAGCACCAGAGGTCATCATGGTCTATGCCACTTGTTGGTAGAGTGGATTACTGACATTTCATCACATCCAGACATCCATGCAGCAGGATATCATTCTCGTGGGGTCAAAACAATGTCAAATTTGTCAACCTTAAATTTAGGCAAAATCTTTATAGTAGTTGGTATTCGACAATGGTAAGTTTATGTGCTTTTCTCTTTCAATCACACAAATGGGAACGATGTAATACCGGTGAATTATTCTTTAGTAAAGTCGAAGGGATATATTGAAGGGAACCCATGGCCCTTCAACTTCCCCTCTGGTGCTGAAGGTTTATACCGGTGTGGCAGGAGATATTGTCCCCTGTAGCCATAGTCCGGAGACACTAAGTTCTGGTTTTAATAGTCCGGGGGATGTGCAAAGTTAGGAACTATAGTCCCCCGGACTATGATTTATAGGAATGTTAGTCCTACAACTGGGAATGAAAGTCCGAAGAGGACTATCAGGCCTTAGGAATAAATATGCAAGTCCGACATGGACTACCAGTCCTTAGGAATTAGTGTCCATTTCCGAAAGTAGGGACTATTAGTCTCTAGGGATTA
>JAMKCH010088395.1:3189-19247 GCA_023653785.1 Ophioderma brevispina
TTTTTTATGCGATTTTAAGGTACAAGACCCCCCTTCTCCAAAATAAATTGGTACTTTAAACTTGGTTTTTGATGCAGTTCTACCTTTATCATTAACAATTTGATCTCAGAAATTGAAAAAAAAATAAAATAAAAAATCCCGGAATTTTTGTATTCATGGCCAAAAATCCGGAATCCGGAAAGTTACATCTCTGTTATTTATCTATATTTTTCTAATCATCATCCTCAAATTACAGCATCCAAATCCATTTCATCTTGAAGAGAGAGAAGAAACTCTCATTTTAATGATTAACCACCAATATTAGCACGCAGAGGGTGTTTTGAGTCAATCCCACAATGCACCAGTTTTGGGAAATTTCACCTCAATAGGGTCATGTGATCACATAAAAATCCTATTCTTAACACATAAAAACCCTGGCTTTAACACTTATTTTAGCCCACAAAGCGTTAGTACTTAAGGATTTTTTTGCATGATTATGAAATGTCTTGTGGTTCTTAAACTTTTGGAATACTTTTTATCCCTAAGTACTGACATGTGTTTAGTACAGTACGGTATAGGCACATTGCTATGCATCATGGGATTGATTCAAAACACCCTCTAATTAGCACGATAGTGAATAGGGCATTGAAATATACATTATCGCTTCTCTACCATAAAACCAACATGTTTGTTTCCCACAAAACTAAGTGATGAGTGCATGCAAGTGTCAGGCATTCCAATCAAGTAGAGAACTTGATACACTTCAATCGGAACAAGCACCTTTAATAGGCTGAACACAGGTATTGATTGGCAGGCCGTAATGGAAGTGAAATAGGATGTCAACTCATCTGTATTTGTCTCAAATAAAACCAGCACAGATTCCTGTATCCGGCTATCATTTCCACTTTGCAAAGGAAGCTGTGACTCAACCTGCAAAATGTATAAACTAGCGAGATATTTTAATTCCTAAACTTACAAAGACAGAATATAGTTAACATTTTTCAATTTTTGACATGCTTTTCAGATACTAAAAGAAATATAGTGAGAAATTGGTTCCTTTATGTCTCAATAATATGATCTTCCCATAATGAAAACATGTGCAACTAACGTCCTCGCTTCGCCCCAGCCTTGCCCATTATTCATGTTTTTATTTGCCTCCAATACATGATTCTGGCACAAACACAGGTAGCTTAGCCTTTTATTTATTTAACAATATATCATTTTACCACATAATATTACTATGTTGAATATCATCTTGGTTTGGTATGACGCTAGGCTCCTAGGGTTGCAAATTTGTATGCGGTCGGTACCACATTGTTCCACATTTTATGTATCTTTGAACTACATTAAATATATATCAGATGATCATTTTTTGTAAAAAACAAGTCCCTGTTCTGTGTAATAAGGCATAAAAAATTATTTGCCACAAGGCCAAGTAAAATAAATTATTGGTTTCTCATCCCCGCCTGCATCATTTTTGCTGCCGCATCAATTTTTTTTTTTTTTAAATAAATAAAAAGATGAAATTTTGGATTGATTTTTGCAGTCAGTACCTTTTCTAGGCTTGTGTGCAGCTAGTTTGTTCCCTACCTATATATTGCGTGAGTTGGCAGGGCACATATGGAAGTTTTGTGCTGAACAGACACTAGATCTATTGTCTTTGGGGAAAAACTGTTGTCTTGGAAAAGGCAAAAAAGTGCCTGCATCCTCCTTATTGAACAAAGTTAGGACAATAAACTATTAATAAATTTATTTCACTTGGCCTAACAGCCAAAAAATATTTCAGATTTATTTGGGTTTGACATAATAATTATGCCTAGCAAAGTATACAAAAAAGTTTTGTTTGTGCATTAATGGACTGGAAATTTTGAAGTTTTAAACTTAATTTATTTTTCTTGTGATTCAAAAAGGCATAATTACATTATACCCTTCTTTTGATTCAAAATCATTACACCTGTTGCACCTTCTCTGTATTCTAATAACAGACTATAGCATGATAAGAGTAAGCTAGAACAGGTGTAAAGAGTATGTAATTATTCCTCAAAACCTCCACATCGTGATTTTGGATGCATTTTCTCATAATTTTTTCTAAAAACAGCCAAACTTCCACAAGTACATTGCCAGATAAGGAGAGAAGGAGGCCCTCTATAATCATCAGTTATTGTGGTTCCTGGAGGGGGGTTTCAAATATGGAAATTTTAATTACCCATTGAAGCCTGTATTATAATTTTACATAAAAGCAAATTTTTGGGAATTTATTGCATAGTATTTTTTGAAAACCAGCAAAAGGTAAACTTTGAGCATGTCACTTTATAATGCAGAATGTTTCTAATTCATCCATTCTCATGAAAACTATAGAGGCATCCTTCTTTCCTTATTCAGCAATATCCTTTGTGTGCCTTTACTAACCACTAATTTTCTTTTAAAAGTTATGGCCAGTTGTTTGCAGCAAACAAACAATTTTAAGAGTAGGGTGGTAACCCCCTGCCCTGATTGTCCCAAGCTGTCCTGGTCAGTTTTGAGGGATACCCCTAGTAGAGTGGTTAACCACTGTTGGGTATACCTCTGAGGTCTCAGTCCTCTAAATTGTAATAAATAAATAAATAATTTTTCTTAAAAAAACAACCAAACTTCCACAATCTGTGTGCCTTTACCAACCATTCATTTTCTTTAAAAATTTATGGCCAGTTGTTTACAGCAAACAAACGATTTTTGTTTAAGGCATAAGGTATGTTATCAGAGATATGACTTTGCTTTTACACAATGAAGGTTACTGACAATAGGTTCAGTGATCATGTGTAAGGACTTCATGATGCATTAAAGGTGCTTGTTCTGATTTATTTCTATTGTGTTCTCTACTTGATATGAGAGCCTAGCACTTGCACATATGCTTGCGGTTTTGATGGTAGAAGCAATAATGCATATTGCAAAGCCCTATTCAATACTGCACTAATATTGATGGTTAACCATTAAAACGGCGTTTGTTTGTTTATATCTTGGGAATGAAATGGATTTGAGGGCAAAAATTTCAGGACGATAATGAGAAAAATATGGCCTTTCATCCGATATCAAAATCAATACTACTTCCAGGTAAATCAAGGGGTCCCAAAGATGATCAGAACATGCACCTTTAATTGTGCTCTTACAATTAAGTATAGTTTCCAGGAAAAAAGCAAGGTAAGAAAAGGTTGGGATGGAGAAAGGGAGGGTGAAAGGAAGGGCAAAGAATCGGTGAAGAGGGATGGATGAAGGAAAGAGAGGAGGGGAAGGTGGAAAGTGACGGGGAAAATAGGAGGGGAAGAGAGGGGAGAAGATGTAGTGAGGAGAGGAGAGACAGGAGGGGAGATGCGAGGAGAGGGGAGGGATAGAAATGGAAACAAGGGGAAGAAGGGAGTGCAGAGGAAATTGACAGGAAGGGATGGAGAATGGTTTAATGCCCCAATCTGCTGGCTCCGAAAATTCCTCCAATACCCCCCATCAGCCCATCAAATTTTCTCCTAACTCCCACTTAATATTCTTGACTACCAATGACCTCTTCCCCTCTGTTTATATTTCATTGGCTGTTCCACACACAGAAGGAACAAGGCATGTTTTGTTCCCGCAAATTTAGTGAAAAGACACGAAATTAATAACCCGGTGAACATTAATAAACACGGATACTATGTGCGAAATGCTGACAGTTCTCGTACAAAGTAACAGCTTTTAGCTAGGGGGCGCATGTGAAAGTGCAGAGTTGGTCAAGCGCAAGTGACGTTAAGTAATGGCACAGGAAATGGTTACAGTTTATCGCAACTTGTGGCAAACATTTCGATGCGAAGGTAGGAGATAACTGTGTTATAGTAAAGTATAATAGGTCTGTCTCCATATAGCTTTGGAACACTTCACAAATGGGATAGTTTAGTTTGATAAAACCAAACTTCAACAAAATTTGATAGAAAATTTCATTATCCATTTCTATATAGTTAAAATTAGCATAAATGTATTTGCATCAATGCCCCATTCCTAAATTGCCTAAATTTTTGTAAAAGCATGAACATAAAAGATGGAAATTTTAAAGCATGTTATTACTAAGCAATGCACTACAGCATAGCACTAGGGCCAACTAAAATTTTATCAATGACTATTGATGGAAATCACCAATTATCATTTATGCAATCTAACACGAGTAATATAGGAACACTGGAATTTGAGTATTTGGAGTTAACTTATAGGGAAGAAATTGAAAAGCATCGAGGTTTTTTTTTCCCATTTTTAATCATGCACTCAAAAACATTTACACTTAGACTGAAATTTTACTTCTGTATCACAGACATAATACAACTGAGTACTACCTGTCTATTAATCGGCATCAGAGAACTATTTTGATTGGTTGCTTGGAATATAATATCATATAAAGAGCCAATCAGAGATACTGTAAGAATGGTAGTAAGGTTTACACTGAGATATAGAAGCACTATTTTGATTGGTTATCTCATGTTGTGTCCTGTAATGAGCCAATCAGATGCACTGTATCATAGCTAAAACTTCAAAGGGGGTTAAATATGTAAACTACTATCAACCTTCCCCCACCCGCATCTTCTACAACATGACCTCCCAAGCGACAGCAGGGCAAGGTCACCTCCTCAGCAAGAAAACGTTCAGAAAATTGACAACATGTACGTTTTTGTGTTCAATTTACTCCTGCCACTCTCTCTCAGTCTCAGTATGATGACGCATGTGATGGATACATCTGATAAGATATGCCGATGCACGCACAGGTACAAGCACATGCACTGTCAAGGTCAGGGAGGGATCCTAGCTTAAGAACACTCACTTAGAATCTATTTAATTTCCGTTCAAAAATACCTGAAAGTAAAATGCTAGGGCGGCATGTGATAATTTTTCAATGCAGCCTTCAATCACAGGACAAATTGCTACTCAGTGGCTGATGCCAGACCTCATCTTGAAAGTGATTTTGTTAAGATTTTTACTTTAACATCCAGAAATCTTTTGAAAATCAGTCTCTTGTGACATTGCATAGCTTTGGCATAGCTAGGATTTTGATATGGGGGGGTCAGTGTCGCATCTGAACCGACAGAAAACGGGTGGAGTCTTAGGGCCTTAGGGCCCCTGGTGGGGTTATGCTTTAAATGTCTACTGAGGGCTAATTTTTGCATGATTTTTTTGTAGAATTTACTTGTCGCATGCCGACCATTGAACTTTAAACCTATACTTTGCCAGCAATCCAGCTTGTAAGCGCCATGACCTGAATTCTTTAAGTGAACCGACGGGCTCATCCAAACCGACAAAATCAAATATGGGGGGCATGCCCCCCACCCCCCGCCAATGGCTACGCCACTGTTTGGGATTAGTCATAATTGGGTTGCATAAAATATGGGAATGAGGAAGAGGAGGTATTAGTATTTAACGACACATGAACACTATCGTGTCATTTTAGTGTCAGAAAAATACTGTATTTCAATTCACTTTATTATCACACACATGTTAGAAAAGAAAGCCCAGTTTTAGAAGCAGGAGGAAACCGGAGTACCCAGAGAAAACCTGCGAGGACGAGTATGGACTGGAAACCAAACGCACATGAAATTGCAGGCTTGACCGAGGGTCGAACCTGGGACCACAGTGGTGCGAAGCAAGGGAAGAACCACTGTGCTAACCTGACCCCCCCATGAGGAGGTATTAGTATTTTAATGACACAGCAACACTATTGTGTCATTTTAGTGTCATGAACATCAGATAGTGCAGCTTAAAATTTACAAGTCAAATACAGCTATAGAGTTGACATACTTTGATGATTGTGAAAATATCACAATAACTTGGCATAATGCATAGGGATCAAAGTTCATCATTGAGGAAATGGGGAAACTCCTGGGATCAAAAATAGAACAAAAGATTTTGATACATCTGAGATTAACCCCCCCCCCCCCCCAAAAAAAGCAGCATCTTGGAAATTGCTGTCTATATTTGCAGTCAAAACAAAACGGACCATTTTGACGACTCACAATTTCATGTTAAAGTTATCTAACAAGAAGTTTCTATTGGATACATTTTATTCTTTCACTCAAGTTGACCAGGAAATGGGGGGGGGGTGTCAGACACAATCTGCTCGATTTGGGCATTTGGGAGATTTCCAAACGGTCATTTAGGGAATAATTCTTACATGTGTTTTCTATGGCAGCCTCGGTCCCAGTGACATTGCAAATCACCTTTTAAACCTTCGTCCAAAAGATCTTAGTAATATCATGATAATTTAGGAAAAATAATTGTCAAAATCTGTTGAGGTTAGTGGATTAACCTCTCTGCAAAACAGTGTAATTTCCAATAATGATGGTCATTTAAGATTTAAATATTCATGACCAGCTATAGCCTTTATTCAAGTCTTTGTCCGATGTGCGTAATAGCGCCCTCCAACTGTGTACCATTAAGTCTTTGATAAAGACTAGCGCTCAGGTTACGTCGGAAGTTGATGCCGATTTGAATTCACGGTTGCTGTTAAGTTGGCATGTCCTACTCCCCCAAGATTCCATAACCCATTTCTCATGATTTTCTATTGACAAATAATATTCATAATTCTAGCAAGTTTGAAGAAGTCTGCATGTATTGTCTATTCAAGATTTAAGTACAAAAGAGCAAAATACTGTCCCTCAAAATACCACATGATACAAAATACAAATACACCCATATAGCCTACTAGTAACCAACAGCACAATCCAGTAACTTCAGATTTAAAAATGCACTTTGACTAAGCAAGACTGCCCTCACAAGTTTCCACGGCATTTTGCTGTGCCAATGCCCCTCAAAAACCAAAAACTAGGTCAGATGTTAGAGTTTAAGTCCACGATTAGGTTTAAGCACAGGATTGCAAATTTCAATTATGCGCGGGATTACTTGTGATACACACTCTTAGTCCGGCATGTTAGCCTGTGCTAGAACTCTGTCTACAACGTAGGCCCAGGAGACCTGTGGAATGTATCGTTGCAGATTTTGTACAAGAGTGGAAGATGTGGAATTTTGTTTGGTTAGTTGTTTGGGTTGGGATCAACAAGGGCCTAAACTGAAATCCAGTTATAAAATTTATTACATCAGAAGCACGGTGTAATGACAAGGATTTTTTTCTCTTCTCGTTTATGAGAGTCAGATGTACAGGGTGAGTAAAAAAAAAAGTACAACCAAATTGAGCGATTTTTCATGGAAATCCCTCTGTGCTATTCATATATTTTCTTCTTATAGTACATTCCCTGTTTTGTTAGCTCTCATATAAAAATTACGGCATTAAAATTGATTAACACATTCAAAAGTTACAGTTGCGGAAGTTAAAGTACCCAATGTGAAAGACCGAACAAGTTACACGCTAGAGTAACCCAAAGAGTACTCTTGGTTTTACGTTCAGCTTTGGGATTTGCAGCATATCCTCCATTAATTACACATTTGGAATAAAATGTCAGGGAACACCAGTGACGTAACCAGCCTGTGGGTGAGGGCGTGGGAGGGGAAGGAGTAAGGGTTGGGTCTGCACTCAAAATCTTTGCCCCCTCCTAGCCCCAATAGAGATCAGGAAAAGTAATAAATTGATAGTATTGACAGGTTACCGTGTTCACCTTTGCAAAATGTGTTTTAGTGATGCCACAAAAGTTAAATGGTTCCCATTGTATGGTCCCTCCCTCCACAAATGAAAATGTCTGGTTACATCGTTGGGTAAGACTGTAAAATGAAACCAGATATCAAAATAATATTTAATGAAATAAATTTTTGGACTTGAAGCAATAATTGGCAGCATTCTTTTCAAATTACTTGAATTCCATGTAGTAAAACTTACGTGTTTATCGGGCTGGATAACAGATAAAGCATTATAATGTTCCATTTTAAACATATCCTGTTAATTTCATTTAATCTTAGGTATTCTACAATATCATTCAACACATGTCCTGAGGAGCATTTGAATACGGCACCAAAGAAATCAACCTGTTAATTTATTTTGAAGCCCTCACGCTGCGTAGTAATGCGTCTCATATATAGAGTCAGTGCAATTTGTTCGGGGCAGAAAATGGATACCTTTACAAAAATAACTGTAGCCTTTGAATGGCTTGATCGATTTTAAAAATTTAAAATTATTGTGAAAGCTGATTATACAGACTATCTAACACAGGAATTAATTTGGTAAATTCCATTAAGGTTTCTTCACAAAAAATCCCTCATTTGGTTGTACTTTTTTCTGACTCACCCTGTACATGAGCATGAATTTTATAAATGGTGAACATTTGCAGTAATTTGCTTGCATTTATAGATGTCTCCAACTGTGAAATTCTTAAATAATGACTCATTTTGCCACGAAATACATAAAGATGCAGTTTTGATGGAATACTTCTGAGAATATTCCAAGAAAGACAAAAAAATTCAAATGAAGTGCATCAACACAGTCCATACAGAATAAGCTGCACATATAGTTCCAGCTGAGTATGACTAATTCACTTGCATAGTTACATTAAAGGCACACTTATGATAATAGAACTTTTATTTTTCTTTATGGTACACTAGATATCCTCAAGAAAAAGTTACTTCCAAAATATAAGTTGATTCTGATGGTGGTTTTTGATGTATGTGTTTTACTGCTGCAACCTGTGAAACAGACAACAACATAACAAGCACCCCAGAGCCAGTGGTGTACCGAGGCAGTTGATCCAAATGGGGCAAAATTCCCAAATCGTCCCACCAGAGGGGCAAAATTCGTAAGTCATCTCAGTGAATTGCTCCAATTAAATCTGAACGTGATGAAATGTGCGCATAGCGAGCGAAAATTGCCAAATTTACTTTAATTTTAACCCAAATTTATTAGGCTGAATTTGGTCAAAATTCAAGTCAGAGGGGGAAACTTCCCCCCCATCCCCTTCACTGCGGACAGTATAGGATATTTCTTTAAAAGCTAGTTTTACACATATCTCTATGGAAAATGGGCATATAGAGGGCACTATAACATACAAATCATATTTTAGGCCTATATGGCAAAATTCACACAATGTTTTTCCTGATTTTTACAGAGGTAATAACCTTTCCATGTCCCTACCTATATCAGTTGGGAAAATTGTGCCACCACTGCTTAAAATTGTTCTAAAAATAAAAAGGGACAATTTGCATGGGGTCAAACAGCTGTGGGTTGAAATAGGCTGTGTCGGTTCACATGATCTCATCAAAGTGCAACATCCAAACCATAGAGCATCATGGGATTGATTAAAAATGTCTTCTAAAGCATCCCTGAACCAATCAACAGACATATGGAGCTTATATAACATGATTAGCTTTCCAGTTGATTCACCTTATATGGGTGGGGGACAAGGGAAGGGGGTAAACATAAAGTAACCCCCACATGAAAAGTACTTGTACAATTATACAGTTTTACAGTGTGCATAATGTCATTGGTGTGCAAAAGTAAAATCTCAAGATACCTGAATTGGGAGTTGAATAACGACATTGCCAGACACTGGGCTAGACACAATGCGTAGAAATCAAATTAAGCAAAATAACGAACCGCTCTGATGTGAGTAATCTGTGGGGAAGACTATTAAAGCTTACCGTGTACACTAGGGGGAAAGAGATGTCTGTATTCTCCATATCCGAATGTTTCCTAACTGATGGGAAAGTCTTTTTCTGTTACTTGTTGCCATATGTGGTTTGAATTGGTAAGAATCTATCTTTAAACTTGGTTTCAAACCCAAGGGCAGATTTTTTTTTTGGGGGGGTGCCCTGTAGATCTAGAGAAATGACTTAATTGTGGGGCTGCTGCCGTAGCACTAGAATAGTATATTGCCTGTCCCCCCCAAAATGTTCAGAATGTTCTATCAACGTGCCATGTTAGAAGTTCATTGAGTAATCAGTTTAGTCTGTAGAGTGGATTAATGCTTTTTCTTTAAAATATGCAAATGAGCTCATTAATATTCATAACCTGTCCGAAAATATACAGCACACGACCTCATCATATTCTATCACTGTTCCATGTTAGAGTTCATTAAGTAATTGGTTTAGTCTGCAGAGTGGATTAATGCTTTTTTAAATATGTAAATGAGCTAATTAATATTCATAACCTGTCCCACAAGTATACAGCACATGACCTCATCATGTTTTATCATTGTGCCACGTTAGAAGTTCATTGACTAATTAGTTTAGTCTGTAGAGTGGATTAATGTTTTTTTTTCAAAACATGTAAATGAGCTCATTAATATTAACAAGTTGTCAAAAATATACAGCACATGACCTCATGTTCTATCACCATGCCATGTTAGAAGTTCATTGTTCATTGAGTAATCGGTATAGTCTGTAGAAAGGATTAAGGCTTTTTCTTCAAAATATGCAATTGAGCTCATCAATAATAATAATATTGACATTTATATAGCACCTTTTCCACAGGATACAAATCACTGTTGCCTATTATTGTTATTACATCACGTCAGGAAATCGTCACAATCATTTCGCTTTACCTAGGACGGCAGCTGAAATATACAGCACATGACCTCATCATGTTCTATCACCGTGCCATGTCCAGTTCATTGAGTAATCGGTTTAGTCTGAAGAGTGAACTAATGCTTTTGCTGCCCGCCGACGTCTGTCCGCCCATCCATCCACCCACCCATCCATGCACTCACCCACCCGTCCATCTGCGGTGTTACATAAGCCCACACAACACATTATGTTGTGGGGGCCAAAAAGTTGAGGAATTTGTTAGTATGTTGTTAGGTAGGAAGTACTAAAGGTTACTGGTTCAGAGCTCAGCTAGTCAAAATATTTATTTTATTCTTTTTGGCATTTGTGTGTTTCATCTACTCCAGAGAAAGGTTCGGCAACTTCTGTTCATTCACACATGTTTGCTTGTTGGCGAGTGGTTAAGGTTTACTGTATACAGTGCAAAAATGCCATACAGAGAGTCCATTTATTTCTCTAAACTGAAAGAAAGGCTCTGAACAGCTAGTCATTTTCCATAATGTTATTAGGAAAAGTGACATTTTCTAATATTTTGCTGATTTTTATTGTACATCAATGATGATATATGAAAGACTCTTTTAGAAAATAAAATCACCTGAGAATTTGGCCACACCTTGAACTTTTAAAATAAAAATCACTCATACAGATTGAATATCTAAAACGTTCATATATTTAATGGAAATAAATGTAATAATTTTCTATCATTTAGTAACATGTTGCCTATGTTTCCCTATGTTGAGTGGACGGACATTGCATTGTATGCGAGAATTGAGAGGTTGGGCACCAGGCTTTTGATGTTAGAATTACATACTTGTTTGCTTTAAGTACATGCATCCTGAGCGAATTTCAGTGATGATTTTAAGAGACACTTTAGATTAAAGGTGCACTTCGTGATCCACAACCCCATCCCCCTGACTTACCGCAGAGAACTTGAGATTTTGATATCATCTGAAGCGTTAGCCTTAGTAATCCATGTGTACCTAATCTTACGTGCAAATTTGGTTGTATCTATAAGAAATCCGCAATTTTGTATTTTACAGCATAGTGGCCTATGGAACCGTGGGAAACAAGCAAATTGCCAATAACACAAAACCGCACGATCGGAATCAACTCAAATTTTGTGAATAAGCTTTTCTCAAGTATACCTAGTGAACAACGAATAAAACCGAAGGTGCTGAAATCACAAAATGCACCTTTAAAGGCCTGTAAAGAATACAATTTTACCCTGTAGCATCCGAAATTACAACAATCTCCATACACCTTCGTGTATATCACAGCCATTTTAGTAGTAGTAGTAGTAAAACCAAAGTTTTAAATCCGGTTTTGTCCCCGCTAACGGGGGGTGGCCGGATTCACCTCACATTCACAGAAACACTGCTGTGTGAGGATTTATTGGAGCAAAAAGATAATTGACCGGATGCCCTTCCTGACGTCAATGTGCTGGATGGCCGCCATTAGCTCTCCAGAGCCGACGCCCTTGTAGGTAGATCTTCTTTTTCGTTCTACCAGGGTAACCAGCTACCCTCCCCATCAGATTTCGTTAGAAACCCGATGGGGGTGACGGTTTAGCCGCCGACAACCCGGCCCTGGGACAGGAAGTACTGTTTACCAGGATACCAGTAGCAGGCCCTCAAAGGATACCTGAAAAAAAAAATCTGAAAGTCACATCACCCTGAATTTTATTTCTCAAAATTTGCACCAGAAGTTGTCTGCATATGGCCTTGTATGCTTGTAATTTAAATATCAACAAATAGATAAGTCATATATTAATATAAGTACGCCTAAAGTAGGTGAGACTAATAAGGTTGATGAGGGGCATAATTGCAGAACATAAAAATATAGTGTCAAATATGCACCAATTAAAAATATAATGGACCCATTTGAGTTAAAGGCTGACTCAGAGGTTTCAAAATATGTTTTTGTGTAGTTATTAAAAATAGTCAACTAGAACTAAAGATAGCCATCTAAAATGCTTAATTCCAAAGTTAGAGATGAATCGGGAAGTCTCTGAGTCAGCCTTTAAAATGACTCTTTTCTTGGTCATATTTAACCCTAAATTTTTAAGCGTGATATAGTACTCGTCATTAGATATACCTTACCAAGTTAAAGAGTTAGTATACATTAATGATATATTAAGGTCCTGAATTATGTAAAATTATATTATTATATTCACTGAGATACACATTTACTCAAAACTATACAGTACCACTAGCCATCAAAGGGTACCGCCTGCCTAGTTTAAAGAGAATGGGGCTTTGTTCTTTATGATTTATAACAATTTAGAGGACCAAGCCTTCAGACGTATAACCAACATGCCCAACCACGATTCTACCAGACATATCCCTCAGAACTGACCAAGATGTCTCAGGACAGTCAGGGTACAAGTATAACTCTCAGTACCAGTGTGCAGAGGGTCATATCTGATGAATATGTGTATCACAAGAATGACTCTGTGCATCAGTGTTCATGGGACTGACTGCTTCATGTCACCTCCAAAGGAAGGGATATTCTCATGGTTTGTTTGCCTCATAGTCCAAATGAACAATGGGTAGGGCACAACTCTAGACATAATTTTATAGTTCTTATACAAATTAAAGTTTTGTTTTAAAGAGTAAGATCAAATTCATGAAAATTTTACCACTAATTATGAAAATTATCTCATTATAATATTTATTAATTTGAAAAAAAAAAATAATTGCCACTGTATGCTCATCATGGATTATCATATCATCCAACTCAATTTGAAGATGGGACATTGTTACAGAGATAGAGTAGATTAATGAGAAATGTACCCTGAATTATGCAAATAAACTTGTTCTCTAAAAAATAATTTAAAATACTGTAAAGGCTGTACTGTACTGTATTTTTTCAAGAAGGGTGATTTTTTAAATGTGCGAGTTGATAATTTCACAGAATTTTTGCCAAATATAACTGAACTCTATCACATGAATAAAATTTATTTATATACGTCTTAATGTATGCGATCGCGATCTTCCACAATGACTTGTGAAATTTGGAAAAACGAAGCCGCTGCGACAGTCACACCTCATAGAGTAATTAACATCGCACTGCTCGCCATGAAATTTTAATCTTCAATTATTCACCCCTCTGATAGTGTTGATACAACCTATTAAACGGTTCAATGTCACCCCAATTAGGTCTCCTGCAAATACAGATCCCAGCCCCCAGGTTCGGTACAACCAGTAATAGCCTATTTAGTGCAATCACTGCGTTTAATTGGACCAGACTGGAAGTGAGCTATGCTGTGAGAAATATACATAAAAAAACTCTGGTTGTTTCAGCAGTCTGTGTTGGTTAATTATCAACCAGCTTGGGTTGACCCGGGCACCTTTGAAATAGTCATGCATGTACCAGGCATGAATTTAGTAATTTGTGTATTTGACCGGGATATAACCATTACTGGCCCAAGATGATTTTTCTCTCTCTAAATTTGGTTGCAAAGGTCAATTCTACTTTCCGCCTCAGAAATAACGACAATGTCGGTATCATTGATCAAACCGTGTTGCTAAATAAAGTGATTGCCTTGAACTGACGATATCTCCTTTGAATAAATCTGGCAACATATGGTCTATGTTTCAGGTTCCTGCTCTGCAAATGATGTGTGACTGATAGCGATTTAAGTTATAATATGAAGGTGAAACCTTTTTTATGGTGAATATAAAAATAGAATGTAGTCCTTTTTTCTGGTTTGTTAAAATATCTTTCCAAAAAATAATCAGGAAGCTATAGTGGGAGGTAGAAGGCAATCTCACAGGAACTTAAAGATAGTCACATTTGTCTTATAGGTCTTGGAAATCTTATGACTAAGGTTCAAAATAAGCATTTTTCAGAATTTTTTTTTGGGGGGGTGGGTGGGGGAGGCAGAATGCTTTCATTTTTGAACTTAATACTTGCTAAACTGGTAAATATATTAGTGCAAGTTTGTTTTTCTGCATAAGCCTGTTCTACTATCCCTTTCTGATTTCCTTGATTTTCCTTCATTATATAATCATTCAAACATACAAACATCCACCCAGTAGAACAAGTCTCCACTCTTGCGGCCCAAAATTGCAAAAGCCTTTTTTATGTTAGGAACAGTCAACTCTTCTGAGCATTCTCAAGGTCTATGCCATCAAATTTTAACTTCAGAGAAAAGAGCTAACCATTCATTCTTCTTCAAATTTTTTGTACCAAGCGATAGAACAAACACGGCAAGAAAATCATTGTAAGCAGAAAAAAGCCCCAGCTTCATCAAATATTGGTTATGGGACAACCCGCAGGTCCCTTATCTCCAAACCCGAATGAACACATTAGACAAAGTATACGATGCATACAGTGCATTCTCAGGCAATCATCTTTTGCAAAGATTTAAATTTGACAAGATTGTGATGCGGGCATTTGCACAATACCGTGTTGCAAAGCACGAGGGAAAAAACGCACAGGAAAGACCGTAGCAGTTTTGTTTGTTTGAAGATTTGGCCACTCAAAAGTCATGCATTCTCAAGTTTCAAACGGAATAATCCAATAAATTCACCATCAACAAGTCACATATATGACAAAATAAGATTGTTATTTCCGGCCAAATGATGAGTAAACATTGAAACATGATAAACAAAAAACTAGGCCAGTGGTGAGGCTATTTTTCAAGTGATGTCCACAACATGACTATGACTTTTGATTTTCAGAACCTTAACCCTCTGGCCACTACTACATAAGATACAATCTGTCTTACTGGCTCATTACAGGACATAACATGAGATAGCCCTCTGAGTAACCAATCAAAATAGTGCTCCTAAATCTCTGGTGTAAACCATACCACCATTCTTACAGCATCTCTGATTTGCTCATTACATGATATTACCTGCCAAGTAACCAATCAAAATAGTGCTTAGATGGCAATAGATACTCTCTAAATGTAAACGAGTGAAAATTTCACTCCCCAAAAGAGTGAAACTCTTTTAAACCACTCTAAAATGAGTGGTTTGTACTTAAAAGAGCAAATTCCCACTCAAAAAAGAGTGAACATCACACCAAAAAGAGTGGATTTCCACTCGTTTTCGTGTTGTCCTTCGTTTCACTCCTCAAAAGTGTTGTCCTTCGCTTAACTCCTCAAACGAGTGAAAATCCACTCTTTTGGAGTGATTTTTACTCTTTTTGAGTGGAAATTCACTCTTTTTTGGGGAGCGAAATTTTCACTCGTTTACATTTAGAGAGTAGGCAAGTATGCAGTGCCCCCCCCATTGGACACCACTGGAAACCTTGAGAGGTTGGATAAAAACATAACTTGTATCAAGGTAATTGGTGTTCAAATTTGTCTCATTTTCTGTTACAGAACAGTTAACTGTTACAACTGCTTCCTACAAAGCAATTTCAGAATTGTCAACAGTTCTTAAAAGCAGTTCCAGAACAGTCAACTGTTCCTACAAAAGTTTCAGGGCAGTCAACAGAAGACAAGACCCACCATCATAACCATCATAATCTCCACACTGATCCAGGTTGACAATCTTGTGCTTTATCTTTGGTGAGAGCATTATCTTGCATAATGTGTAAGAGATTGTAAACAATATATGTCACATCTTGTTCTTGACTCTTGACCCCCCCCCCCCCCCCCC